>MDKI01115201.1:0-28902 GCA_005239505.1 Nicotiana paniculata
TAGAATCTATTAAGAGTAAGATAAAAATTTAACATATTAAGATTAGATATAACCTTAATATTAGCAAAATAGTATAGAATTTCGGTGTGGTCAAAAAATAGTTGTTCACAGTCACCACACGTGCGAAAACTCAGCTGGGCTCTGAGAGGTCCAAACTCACCAGGCGATTAGCTAAGGACTAAATGTCCAAAGCTAGAGGTCTCTCATCTACCGAAATGCAAGCCAAACTACCCATACTCTCCGCCTTCCAGATTAAGGCATCTGCAACCACGTCCGCCTTGCCCGGATGAGAAAGAATGGTGATGTCATAATCCTTCAGCAACTCAAGCCACCTACGGTGCCTCAGATTAAGATCCCTCTACTGGAACAAGTGCTGTAAGATGCGGTGGTCCGTATAAACCTCACAAGGCACCCTATACAAGTAGTGTCTCCAAATCTTAAGAGCATGAACAATCGCCACCAACTCCAAGTTGTGCACTTTTCTCATGAAACATCAGCTGACGTGAAGCATATGCAAGAACTCGCCCCTCCTGCATCAACACACATCCCAAATCAATGCGTGAAGCGTCACAATAAACTATATACATCCCTGAGCCGGAAGGCAATAATAGAACTGGTGTTGAGGTCAATGCTGTCTTGAGATTCTGAAAGCTCACCTCACACTCGTCGGACCATCGAAATGGGGCATTCTTCTGGGTCAATCTAGTTAGAGGAGCTGCAATGGATGAAAATTCCTCCACAAATCAGCGATAATAACCTGCTAGACCCAAGAAGCTCCTAATCTCTGTAGCTAAAGTAAGGATTGGCCAACTCTGAACTGCCTCAATCTTCTTAGGATCAACCTTGATTCCCTCTCCGGATAACATTCCCCAAGAATTCCACAGAATCCAACCAAAACTCACACTAGGAGAACTTAGCACACAGCTTCTGTTCTCGCAAAGTCTGGAGCGCAACTCTCAAATGTTGCTCGTGCTCCCCCAGGCTACGTGAGTAAATCAAAAACGTCATCAATGAAGACGATGACAAATGAATCAATATAAGGCCTAAACACCATGTTCATCAAGTCCATAAATGTCGCTGGAGAATTAGTCAGGCCAAAGGACATTACTAGGAACTCATAATGACCATATCTTGTACGAAAAGCAGTCTTTAGAACATCAGAGTCCCGAATCTTCAACTGATGGTACCCTGATCTCAGGTCAATCTTAGAAAACACCCGAGCACCCTGCAACTTGTCAAACAAATCATCGATACGCAGCAATGGGTACTTGTTCTTGATGGTGACCTTTTTCAACTGGCGGTAGTCAATACACATCCACAGAGTCCCATCCTTCTTCTTCACAAATAGCACTGGAGCACCCCAAGGCGATACACTCGGTCTGATAAACCCCTTAGACAATAACTCCTCAAGCTGTTCTTTCAATTCCTTCGGAGCTATACGGTATGGGGGAATAAATATAGGTTGGGTGGCTGGAGCTAAGTCAATGCAGAAATCAATGTCACGGTCTGGTGGCATGCTTGGAAGGTTTGAAGGGAATACATCAGCAAACTCTCGAACTACCGGCACTGAATCAATCGTCAGGGACTTGGCGGTGGTGTTCCTCACATAATTAAGATAAGCCAAACAACCCTTCTCGACCATACGTCGAGCCTTCAGGAAAGAAATAACCCGACTAGCCGCACTAACTGAGGAACCTCTCCACTCCAATCTCAGCAAGTCGGGCATGGCTAGAGTAACAGTCTTGGCATGGCAATCTAGAATGGTATGATAGGGAGATAGAAAATCCATGCCCAGGATGACCTCAAAGTCAATCATATCAAGCAACAGGAGGTTCGCTCTAGTCTCGAACCCACAAAATGTAACCACACATGACCGATATATCTGGTCCACCACCACAGAATCGCCCACAGGAGTGGACACATAAACAGGAGTACCCAAAGACTCACGAGGAATTTCCAAGAAATGAGCAAACAGGGCCGATACATAAGAAAAAGTGGACCCTAGATCAAATAATACTGATGCATCTCTACCGTAAACTGAAATAATACCTGTGATCACGGTGTCTGAGGCCACTACATCTGATCTAGCCAGAATAGCATAGAATCTAGCTGGAGCCCCGGACGACTGGCCTCCACCAGAATGAATAGGAGCTGGCTGGGCTCCCCCTGTCTGGCCTCCACCTCTAGGACGACCTCTACCAACCTGTCCTCCACCTCTGGGTGGCCAGACTGTCGGTGTTGAACTAATAGGATGGAAACACTATTGCACTACCTTGCCCCGAAGCCTAGGACAAGTCCTCTTAATATGACCTGGATCCCCATACTCATAACAACCTCTCGGCACCATGGCTTGCTGCCTTGAAGGACCCTGAATAGCTGGAGGACGGTATGAACTCTCTGGCATAGCACTGAAATAAGGACTAGAAGACCCCTGATGACCAGAATACCTGCCAGAGGAACCCTAAATGGCTGATGGGCGATAAGAACTCTCTGGCATAGTGCTGAAATAAGGCCTCGTGGGAGCACCTCAAGGAGGTGGTGGGGGTGCTGAATATGGGGGCCTACTGGGCTGGCCCCTACCGAAATGACCTCTGCCCCTGGCTAGAGCACCTCTGAAATCCTCAGAAAATCTAGCTCTCTTATACTGCTGCCCCTGCTCTCTGCCCCTCGATCGATAACCCTCAATCTTGCGAGAAATCTCTACCACAAGCTGATAAGGAGTCCACATATCCACCTCTCGGGCCATGTTGGCCCTAATACATGAGTGTAACCCGGCTACAAATCTCCGGTCACTAACATCTGACCCTGCTCCAGCTGCTCAAACTGATACCGCAGCTCATCCCTCTTAGAGGGTGGAATATATCTATCCAGGAATAACTGAGTGAACTGCTCCCAAGTGAGGGGAGCAGAATCTGCCGGTCTGCCAAGGATGTAGGACTGGCACCATCTGCGGGCCCTGCCCTCTAGCTGAAAAGTAGTGAAGTCAACTCCATGGGACTCCCGTATCCTCATGTTGTGCAGTCTGTCCTTGCACCTATCAATAAAGTCCTGGGTATCCTCATGACGCTCACCTCCGAAGACAGAAGGGTGCACTTTGTTCTACCTATCTAATAACTTCTACGGATCGCCGTCCGCAGCTGGTCTGGGCTCAGGTGCTGCTGCTGCTACTAGCTGAACTCCACCTAAGGGAAGTGTACCCGAGGTCTGATATACTGCTGCTGCATGACCGGCGGCCTGTGCAGTAGGGGTCTGTGCTCCCCCTCCCGCCTGAGATGTGGCCGGATCTGCTGGAAATAAACCAGCCTCAGTCATGGTGTCCATGAACTGCATCATACGGCCCATGACCTCCTGAAATCCTGGCGCTGTCATAAAGTCCAAAGGGGCAGGATTTGCTGCGGGCACCTCGCCCTGCTCCTCAGTGATGGGTTCCTCTACTGGATCCGCTAAGGGTGTAACTGGTACGGTCTTGGGATGCCCTCGTCCCCTACCTCGGGCCGGTGCCCTCCCCAAGACTCTGCCACGGCCTCGGATGCGGGGGTAGAGGCCCCTTCCGGGTCCCAAACATCGCCTACGCGTGTCCTCACCATCTGTGAGAGAATAGAAGAGTGAGATTTAGTATACCATCAATTGCACGATAGAAGATGAATAAAGAGAGATTTCCTAACACCCTATAGCCTCCTGAAGATAAATACAAACGTCTTTGTACCGATCCGCAAGACTCTATTGGGTTTGCCTGTAACTTGTGAGACCTACGTGAACCTAGCGCTCTGATACCATGTTGTCACGACCCGAATCCTAACCCTGGTCGCGATGGCACCCAACACTGTAGTCAGAAAAGCCAACATCAGTCTACTGGTGAGTTTCTTTTAATTTACCAAAATATTTCCAACACTCACTTGGTTTAGATTCTGACATTGGGAAAAAATGAATAACTTAGACAATCTTAAGCAGAAATAGTCATAAATGACATAATTTAATATTTACATTCCAAAAATAATGTCTACTAATGTATGTGCCAGGAACTAGTGTCACAAGTCTACAGACATCTAGTAGAATAATATCAAAAGAATAAAAGTATGTCCTACTGTTTGAGTAGGTGTGGACAGAAATGGCAAAAGAATAGCTCCAAAGTGTTGCTGGGAGTCGGCAAGAGAAGCAGCTCACCGTGGAGTATAGACCAGGTATATATATATCAGGGACAAACTTCGGGCTGATACCCAGATGCATCCGCTCGCCTCAGAACCTGTACAATTAAGTACAGAGCGTAGCATGAGTACATAAACAATATGTACCCAGCAAGTATACCGCCTAATCTCGAAGAAGTAGTGACGAGAGATCGACGTGACACTTAGTAGGGTTAGAATAATATGTTTTAAATATAAGGCTAAGCAGGGATGTCAATCATGAATAATAATAAAGATAGGAACATCAAATATCCTTTACAACTACCTTTACATGTCAAGTTCTCTAGCATACAAATTACCTAGTTTTCAGTTTTCATGGTATTTAACAGATACATAATCGCAGAACACCCAACATCTAACAAACACATAACACGCTGTGAACGTACGACTGACACAACACGAAAATAAATGTGCATTGCTGAAGGGTCGAACAACTCGAACCATAGATGCATCTATTACACCGCTCATGAATCGAACATGCGACGCAGTTGACATAATAGTAGGGCTACCCCACTCGCGAATCATACATGCGACACGGGTTCCCGTATATATACACATAATTAACAGGAAACAAGAAATTCAGTAGAGAATATACTCACAGAGAAGGTTTCAATATTATAAAATTTCAGAATGTAACCTCCTAGATGTCAACTTAATAACTCAAGGATATTAGGCAACCTAACTTAACATTTAAGATTATAGTTACGGCACATAAAGCATGCTTGTGAAATCCTAAACTCCCCGACATAACATAATAGTAGCTACGCACGGACTCTCATCACTTCGTGCGTGCGTAGCCCCCACAAATAAAGACATGCAATTATTTATATTCACCTATAGGGACGATTCCCTCTTACGAGTTTAAAAAGGAGATTTACCTCATGTTAAGCCTACTTTCCGAGTCAAGAACGCGCCCGAAACTCCAAATTCGTATCCCAAGAACTCGAAGCTAGCCAAACATCACATTAACATGTCAATCTATGTTTAAAAGCCCCTAATTCTCCTACTTAAATGGTCATTTCAACCCAAATTTGGAAAACCCTAAAATACACCCCCAGGCCCACATGCTCGGATTCCGGAAATTTTCGGAGAAAGTACATACCCATAGCCTAAGGTGTCACGACCCAAAACCTATTAATGTCGTGATGGCGCCGGACACCACCGTCAGGCAAGCCAATTGTTAATTAATTGAAATAATTTCATGTTTTAACATTTATGAAAAACATTTCCTTTCACTTTATTACATATTAACTAAATAAAATCTGTTAAGTAAAACAATGGTTTGAATATTCCATTTTAGCAAATATATCCCAACACATCCCAGAACCCGGTGTCACAAGTACATGAGCAATTTCTAAGAATTTATACAATCATCACAAAGCTTGTCCGAAATACAAGTTGGACAAGGAATTTAAAATGAAAATAAATACAGTATGAGGGAGACTCTGTCAGCTGCGGATCGCCTCCGGATGGTGCAGCTCGCCTAAGTCTCCAAACCAGCCATGTCAGTATGAAAGTACATGTGCAATAAAAATGCACAAAAAGTGTAGCATGAGTACAAAAACAACGTGTACTCAGTAAGTCGCCCGCCTAAACTCAGAGAGGTAGTGACGAGAGGTCAAATTAGACACTCACTAAGGTCCAACAAATTACTTTAACAGCATATGATGAACACGGTAGGCATGTAAAAGTAGTAAAGCTGCAAATATATAAGGCACTGAAGTCCAAGTAAATACTGGAAGTAAATAAATATTTACTAATTCCTCATTTTTTCCCCCAAATATCTTAAATAAACAATTACTTCTTGTTTTCCCCCAAAATATCTTATCACTTCAAAATACATGAAAACATTTAACAATTTAGCATGCGCATACGGGATAAGGACAACCGGCCTGCGCCGTCATAATAATCATCTTTGTGCACTGCCGAGGATCGAAAGGCCCGTACCATAAGTGCACCTCTCAATAAAATAATCATGTCTATGCACTGCCGAGGGTCGAACGGCCCGAACTATAAGTGCATCTTTTAATAAAATAATCATATCTATGCACTGTCGAAGGTCGAACGGCCCAAACCATAAGTGCATCTTTCAATCCACCGTGGCGTACGGCCTGCTCCCAAGAGAGTGGGGAAAATAACACTCCGCTCGCGAAATGTAAATTGCGAAGCGGTCACATGCAATCATGCACAATCAACAGTCCACCCCGAATACGTCGGGAAAACAAATACTCAAGTAAATGACATAGTTTCTTTTTTAAAAACCACAAAATAGTATTTAAATCCTTTCTCGAAATTCATTTGCCAAGTTTAATAATATTCAATAATATCACCTTATCAGGTATGCAATTATCCACAGAGGAAATCAATTCTCTTTCTAGATGATTAAGAAAATGAACTCTAGTCTTCTTTAGATATTCAATTACAATCTCGATTATATTAACAGTCTAATATTACAACAGGATCACAGGTACAACAGGTAAGGCAAGCTAGTGGGTCCTAGACTACCTGGACATGGCATAATTGTAGCTACGCACAGACTCCTATCACCTCGTGCGTACGTAGCCCCCGCAGATAGTAGCACATACTAAATTAGTTCACCTAGGGTGACAATTCCCCCTCACAAAGTTAGAAAGGAGACTTACCTCACTCTGAAGTCCCATAACCGGCTTCCAAGCCCTTCCGACGACTCCCACGGATGCACAACGCCCCAAAACTACCAAATAAGGGGCAAAGCAATGAAAAATCATCCTAATACTCGCAATAAATTAAAATTATATACTTTCCCAACTCCGCTCGATGAATTTATCAAAACGCCCTCGGGCCCACGTGCCCGAAATCCGAAATTTCTCAAAGATATATTCTACCCATAGCCTTATTAACTCAAATTTACAATTTACTCTAAATTCCATGCTAAATTTCATTGTTAAAATCCAAATACAAATTCTAGGTTTCTTTAAGATTTTTCCCAAATTTTCCTACAAGTCCTCATGTATAATCCCATGTAATAACCTTGTATTTAACTTAGAAACATGAAGAAATTACTTACCTATCATTGCATGAAGAAATCCTCTCTTTAAAGCCTCCCAAATCGTCCAAACCAAATGAAAATGGAAGGAAATGACCAACAATCACAGTTTTGAAACATTCTGCCCAGGCCATTTTTCGCACCTGAGATTCAGCAGGTGCGACCTAACCTCCGCACCTGCGGCATTCCTCAGCTCAAGGCAACTTTGCACCTGCACCCCTTAGCCCGCATCTGCGACTTTGCAGGTGCGGAAATATCATCACACCTGCGCTCGAAGGTGCGGTCACGCCAAATGACATCAAATTCCAGCTCCTCTTCTAGCTTCAAATATTGATCCGTTAACCACCTGGAATCCACCCGAGGCCCTCGGGACCCCGTCCAATTATACCAACCTGTTCCAAAACATAATGCGGACTTTCTCGAGGCCTCAAATCCCATCAAACAACATCAAAACCACGAATCGCACCCAAATCCCAACTTTCTGAACTTAAAAATTTCAAACTTCTACATCCGATGCCGATACCCATCAAACCACATCCGATTGACCCCAAATTTTGCACACAAGTCATATTTGACATTACGGACCTGCCTGAACTTTCGGAATCGCATTTTGACCCCGATATCAAAATTTCCACTTCCGGTCGGATTTCTCAAAAACCTTCAAATTTCTATCTTTAGCCAAATGACTTCAAAATGACCTACGGACATCCGAATTCATTTCCGATCACGCTCCCAACTCCAGAATCACCATACGAAGCTATTCACTGACTCATAATCCCAAACGGACATCAATATCACTAAAATGCGCTTCAAGACAAACTTAGGAAATTCCTTCAAAAAAGTTGACTTCCACAATATACGTTGAAACGCTCCCGGGTTATCCAAAACCCGATCCAAATATACGCGCAAGTCCGAAATCATCATACGAACCTGCAGGAACCCTCAAATTCTGTTCTGAGGTCGTTTACTCCAAATTCCAATCTTAGTCCATTCCTCCAACTTAAGGCTTCTAAAATGAGAATTTTCTTTCCAAATCAACTCTAAACTTACCGAAATTCAATTCCGACCACACCTACAAGTCATAATACCTTAAATGGAGCTGCTCACGACTTCAAACCGTTGACCGACGCACTAAAGCTCAAAACGACCGGTCGGGTCGTTACATTCTCCCCCACTTAAACAGACGTTCATCCTCGAATGTGCCAAGAACTACTCTAGAGTTACCTAAAATCACTGTTTAACACCTCGAGCACCTGCCCGTGCTACCACAACCTAGTTGAGTACATTAGCTTGATCAAATCTGAAGATTTCTTCCTTTATCCATATAATAGGCTCAGAACCTAGGTCCAACACCTGATATTTCTCTGTCAGGCCTAGTTCCAATCTATAAACACCGTATCAACTACCACACGCTATACCAGAACAGGACTGCATACCTTTGCTGAATTAGCACCATGCACCACATAATTCACCACCTGACCACAACGACGCTCCTTGAACCTTAATAGCTAAAATTCCATGAATCTGATGCTCCCAAGGCACCTCATGACATATATATATACATCCTGCTATAATGCTGACGATACCACCACAACGGAGGAGATGGGTAGAATCCATACCAACTGCAGAGTTAACAAATCATTGAATATCTCATCTTGACTAGACTCATCACCTCATTATGAACCAATCGTTGGCAATTGTCCTTCAATGTATTTCACATAATCTTATCGCACTGATCCCTGATCAAATAATCTCGTCTCACCCAGTATGAACTGCTCAGACAACAAATCACCCCAACATGACCAACAGTCTCACATGACACCACAACGCGCCAATAGGCCATAACTCGAACATGATACCTAAAGAAATGACTCCGGAAACGACCACCCTACTCACACAATTTATTATGAACTCTTCTCAGGATATAGAAGGTAAAACACAAGAAACTAAATATAGGAATCTTACTCATCATCATACTGTTGCGGCGTGCAACCCGATCCAAATAACATACCCATGGAGGCGTTCCACCCGATCCCAATAACATACCCGTGGCGGCGTGCCACCCGATCCCATCATAAAATTCACATCAGGAAATATACAGGGAGCTGAATTGCTCACTATTACAAATTACTGAATATCGATCATAAGCACGCTAAGTGCATAATACCATATTGGGGAAACTGATAAAGCCACATGCTACGAAACTTAAGCGCAACTGAGGTGCGATATATATACTCTGAATCTCAAGAGCTCTCCCGCTCGCATAACATCATCACTACACGGAGACTCAACACGTAGGGATCAATTAAGCTATTTTCCAACTCACACGGCACACTCACAACATTACATAAATTTGACTAAGACGAAACAACACCTGATATCCCAACACCCCTCCTTGAGGAGCGCTATACTGAAATGAACATATCTGCCTCACATGAAGACCATAATCATATTTAAATCCATCCACAAATATCGAGTCTACCTTGCTCGCACCAACTGAGCTAATAGCTTTACCTGGGTCCAAATTAACCCACTTTCTCTCATAATACGTGAGAACAACCATCATAGCCGGGACAAACACCCCACAATCCACAACCAAATGAACTGAACGCCTTCCAGGCATAAATTCACAAATAAGCAATATTGCACTTCTTTAAACTCAGTCAAAATCTTCAATCCATTAAGTGACTACATGTCACACTTATACAATCTCATCGTGGTTAAGCTCCCATGACCTTCCACACCAGGTAACAAGTCTGCACATCCGCATCACCGACCACACTAATACTGCACAATACATCAAGAACCCACGACCAGGGTACAACGCCCCTTTCACCGAATATCCATCTCAGGTTACAGTAAAGATAAAACCAGCTAACTCTGGATTCTCAAATCACTTTCTCTTGCTCATCTGAGCTCATGACATCCTCGCTAACACCGAACCGCAATCTCGATTCTTACTCCCAGTTACATACTGCTCACCCCACCTCACGTGCCAATATGAGATAACGCGAGAATTTTATCACAACTTCTGATCCACCAATAGGGTGAGCACTTCCTTACATAGAAACCTTTTACTTAACTCAATTCAAGAGAACCATCACAACACTCGAGTGAATTCTCAAAATCACCCAACATGCAAATCCTTAAGTAGCGGTCTATACCACCATAACCCTTCCGGGATCAGCCTACACCGACAGGACATAATACTCGAATGCTTCCAAATAAAAATCTATTTCAACGGCTTACATGCCTCGCATACACCGGCACAAACCACATGCATAACTTAATCACATCGAAGGAACTGAACTGCCGTAAATGTGCCATTTCAACCATGGCTAATCAATCTATCTTCTTTTAATCATCTTCAATTGCCTCAAGAATAATAATAACTTCCTCCAACTCGTAGCGAACTCAACCCTCACTCATCTCTAGTGACCTTGATTTACGAGACCATGGGGCCTGAATCCCGCAACCCGTGTCATACCCTCCTGGTAATCTTTCTACAACCCGGAGTTTATTTCTCTCACTCCTCTAATACTACCCTGCCTGCTGAAAATAAAGTAGAACACTCCAACCATTTCCCTTTATCTGAAAGTACGCTGCAAAAGCTCAATTCTTGACCATACGGCTGCCTTTAACCCTAGTCCAATAGGGGCAACCTTTGCACACATTTATCAAATCCCACGCAGGTTACCATTTTACTCCTTTCCCATTAGCTGAAAATAGCTTTCTAACATGCCGACAGTCCACAACCCTATGATAACACAATCCTGCAACCCAACTGCAGGTGGTTGGACTCCCCCACTTAGCCCGAAGCTACTCATTGCACCACTCTAGACCCTGCTGAAACCCTTTCTCCTTTGTTAACAAGATCTTGCTCAACCAATCCGTCCAATCCTTCCAAATGCTCTTGCTAGCACTCCCTAAATACTCAAATTCTCTAGCATCATTCACACATTGTGCCTCCTACGGAATAGCCACTAGAATCCATCGCAGAAACTTGCCAACCATGCCACCGCTAACCTATTCATAGGAGATAACCCACCTGTGGAAATCACCCGCGCACACCTTCCAACGATGCGGAGATGCACACTCTCTGCGACATCAATACCCCATCCTACGCCCTGCTTCATTCACCGACTTTACTAGTCCGTCTGCTCCTCAGGAACATCCATTAAATGTGCGTCAATATCTTCAAATTCCAAGTTATGCTGCCGCTCCCCCACTTTGCGACTGCTTGACTTTCGCTTCTTACACCCGGCCTCCTAGAAATGGAACCACCCCCTAGCCTCAATTCAATATCATTCTCTGCCAACTGCATTCTTCAATACTCTTTCACCATACTCTGGTCCCATGCACCCGAAGAAACTATGGCACTGGTGAACTTAACACATTCCATTCAATCAAGGACGACGATAACACGTCACATGTGAATACTCCACCTTACTTGAAACACATGGTCTTACTACTTTATCAATCCCAAAACCTGGGCATCTATAGATCAATTGCCTTCTTTCCGCCGGAATCTAAATACTGAAATCTCGAAATCACACTCTGAGAAGACCTCCCTTCAAGCCATTCATCACCACCAACCTATGGGCAAGCATTCTATCATCATGGACATCGCGCGATAACCAATTGTAATCATCATCACCACTTGATCATAGCCTCAAAGTTCTTAGAAGCACAACAACCGAGCTGAAACAACATAATATTCTTCTACAGGGCAACAACAACAACCCCATCCAAATACTCAAGGGAAACACCCCGCACCATATCCATGGCACAATATCAATTCCTCAAATTCCTGATTCATAGGAAGCGCTCCATGACGCGTAAGATTGAGTAGGAATAAACATAGGCATAAGCCTTAAAAGGAATCGAATCGCACGATGAGGAGTCAAGAAGGGAAGTACTCCTAACAGCCCTGTAGCCTCTCGAAGATAAGTACAGATGTCTCTGTAGCGATCCACAAGACTCTACTAGACTTGCTCATGACTCGTGAGACCTAAAGGAACCTAGCGCTCTGATACCATGTTGTCACGACCCAAAACCTATTAACTTCGTGATGGCGCCGGACACCACCGTCAGGCAAGCCAATCATTAATTAATTAAAATAATTTCCTGTTTTAACATTTATGAAAAGCATTTCCTTTCACTTTATTACATATTAACTAAATAAAATTTGTTAAGTAAAATAATGGTTTGAATATTCCATTTTAGCAAATATATCTCAACACATCCAAGAACCCGGTGTCACAAGTACATGAGCAATTTCTAAGAATTTATACAATCATCACAAAGCTTGTCTGAAATACAAGTTGGAAAAGGAATTTCAAATGAAAATAAATACAGTATGAGGGAGACTCTGTCAGCTTCGGATCGCCTCTGGATGGTGCAGCTCACCTAAGTCTCCAAACCAGCCATGTCACTTTGAAAGTACCTGTGCAATAAAAATGCACAACAAGTGGAGCATGAGTACAAAAACAACGTGTACTCAGTAAGTCGCCCGCCTAACCTCAGAGAGGTAGTGACGAGAGGTCAAATTAGACACTCACTAAGGTCCAACAAATTACTTTAACAGAATATGATGAACACGGTAGGCATGTAAAGGTAGCAAAAAAGCAAATATATAAGTCACTGAATTCCAAGTAAATACTGGAAGTAAAACAGTTACTACTTCCTCATTTTTCCCCAAATATCTTAAATAAAAAATTACTTCTTGTTTTTTCCCCAAATATCTTATCACTTCAAAATCCATGAAAACATTTAACAATTTAGCATGCGCATACGGGATAAGGACAACCGGCCTGAGCCGTCATAATAATCATCTCTGTGCACTGCCGAGGATCGAATGGCCCGTACCATAAGTGCACCTCTCAATAAAATAATCATGTCTATGCACTGCCGAGTGTCGAAGGGCCCAAACCAAAAATGCATCTTTCAATAAAATAATCATATATATGCATTGTCGAGGGTCGAACGGCCCAAACCATAAGTGCATCTTTCAATCCACCGTGGTGTACAGCCCGCTCCCATGAGAGTGGGGAAAATAACACTCCTTCCCGGAATGTAAATTGCGAAGCAGTAACATACAGTCATGCACAATCAACAATCCACCCCGAATACGTCGAGAAAACAAATACTCAAATAAATGACATATTTTCTCTTTTAAAAACCACAAAATAGTATTTAAATCCTTTGTCGAAATTCATTTGCCAAGTTTAATAATATTCAATAATATCACGTTATCAGTTATGCAATTATCCACAGAGGAAATCAATTCTCTTTCTAGCTGATTAGGAAATGAACTCTAGTCTCTTTAGATATTCAATTACGATCTCGATTATATTAACAGTCTAATATTACAGCAGGTACCACATGTATGGCATGCTAGTGGGTCCTAGACTACCTGGACATGGCATAATTATAGCTACGCACGGACTCCCGTCACCTCGTGCGTACGTAGCCCCCGCAGATAGTAGCACATACTAAATTAATTTACCTAAGGGGACAATTCCCCCTCACAAAGTTAGAAAGGAGATTTACCTCGCTCCGAAGTCCCATAACCGGCTTCCAAGCCCTTCCGACGACTCCCATAGATGCACAACGCCCCAAAACTACCAAATAACGGGCAAAGCAATGAAAATCCATCCTAATACTCGCAACAAATTCAAATTATATACTTTCCCAACTCCGCTCGATGAATTGACCAAAATTCCCTCGGGCCCACGTGCCCGGAATTCGAAATTTCTCAAAGATATATTCTACCCATAGCCTTATTAAATCAAATATACAATTTACTCTAAACTCCATGCTAAATTTCGTGGTTAAAATCCAAGTACAAATTCTAGGTTTCTTTAAGATTTTTCTTAAATTTTCCTACAAGTCCTCATGTATAATCCAATGTAATAACCTTGTATTTAACTTAGAAACATGAAGGAATTACTTACTTATCATTGCATGAAGAAATCCTCTCTTTGAGGCCTCCCAAAATCGTCCAAACCAAAAGAAAACGGAAGGAAATGACCAACAATCTCGGTTTTAAAATATTCTGCCCAGGCCATTTTTCGCACCTGCGATTCCGCAGGTATGACCTAACCTCCGGACCTGCGGATTTCCTCAGCTCAAGCCAACTTCGCACCTGCGCCCCCTAGCCCACATTTGCGACTTTGCAGGTGTGGAAATATCATCACACCTACGCTCCCAGCCAGACCACTACTTCTTCGCACCTGCGGCGCTATAGTCGTACCTGCGGCCAAAGCCTCGCAGGTGCGGTCACACCATATGGCAGCAAATTCCAGCTCCTCTTCCAGCTTCAAATATTGATCTGTTAACCATCCGGAATCCACCTGAGGCCCCCGGGACCCCGTCTAATCATATCAACCTGTTCCAAAACATAATGCGGACTTGCTCGAGGCCTCAAATCCCATCAAATAACATCGAAATCACGAATCGCACCCAAATCCCAACTGTATGAACTTAAAAATATCCAACTTCTACATCTGATGTCGATACCCATCAAACCACGTCGGATTGACCCCAAATTTTGCGCACAAGTCATATTTTACATTACAGACCTGCTCCAACTTCCGAACTCGCATTACGACCCCGATATCAAAATTCCCACTTCTGATCGGCTTTCTCAAAAACCTTCGAATTTCTATCTTTAGCCAAATGACTTCAAAATGACCTACGGACATCCGAATTCACTTCCGATCGCGCTCCGATTTCCATAATCATCATACGAAACTATTCCCAGACTCGGAACCCCAAACGGACATTAATATCACTGAAATGCGCTTCAAGCCAAACTTAGAAAATTCCTTCAAAAATGCTGACTTCCAGAATATACGCCGAAATGCTCTAGGGTTATCAAAAACCTGATACGGACATACGCCCAAGTCCGAAATCATCATACGAACCTGCAACAACCTTCAAATCCTGATTCTGAGGTCGTTTATTCCAAATTCCAATCTTAGTCCATTCCTCCAACTTAAGGCTTCTGAAATGAGAATTTTCTTTCCAAATCAACTCTAAACTTCCCGAAATTCAATTCCGACCACACCTACAAGTCATAATACCTGAAATGAAGTTGCTCACGACTTCAAACCGCTGAACGATGCACTAGATCTCAATATGAACGGTCGGGTCGTTACATAAGGATCAATATTATATAGTTTTTGTATGATTCCTTAACACATTTCTTGGTAATTTCCCTTTTTTTTTTAAAACCTAGATTTTACTCTAAACCCATGATTTCCACTAATTTTATGTGTTAATCTACCTAAGAATTCAAGTATTAAGCTAAATTTATAGTAGGAATTACTTACCTTACAGTAGCTAGGTCAAATACCTTCCTTGCATGCTCTCAAAATTATGCAAAGATGACGAAAAATGTTCAAAAATGGTTAAGTCACCGTGTTTAAAAAGAACCTCACTGCCTACAAGCTTTTTGCTCCTGAGGCTCTAAGACCGCATCTGCGGAGAAGGGGAAGGGGGCCTGGCTTCGCACCTGCGGATCGGAGTCCGCACCTGCGGCTCCGCTTCTGCAGAAAGGAGTCCGCATCTGCGAAAACGGGCAGCTCCCTCAGGAGTTGCACCTGCAAGGCTGGGACCGCAGAAGCGGTCTCGCACCTGCGACTTTCCCTCCATAAGTGCGGTCGCACCAGATCTGGTGCACCAGCAGTCATCTAAGGCTGGTTTACGCCTCGCTCGATGCCCGAATGGCATCTGGGCCTATCCGAGACCCCGTCCAAATATACCAACAAGTCCTAAATCATAATACGGACTTGCTCGAGCCTTCGAAACGTCCGGAACAACGTTAAATCTAAAAATCATGCCCTAAAACCTATTGGATCAAACTTAAGAACTTTAAGTTCTTGAATTTGCTTTCAACATGCCGAACTTACCTATACTACTCGAAATGACACTAAATTGCGAGCAGGTCATAAATGACATAACAGAACTATTCTCGGTCTCAGAATTCCGTTTGGACCTCGATAATACAAAAACAGTAAAAGAAACTACATAAAGTCTCATTTAACAGCATGGGGTCCTAGAACACAAAACGATCGGTCGGGTCGTTACAACCCATCTGCCAGATCTATATTCTCTGATTTCATCGATTTCTATATTGGTATGATTACTCTGTATGTGGAAAGAAATTTTATAATGCTTTTTACAAATGTACTTGTAGATATATTTAACAACTTTAAGATCCGAGAAAATTTTAACACTCATCTGACAGTTAAACTTTCTTAGTATATATGGATTGTAAGCAACAACCCATGAATTACCAAGATATTGGCTTCTAACCTTGACAAATTCTCTAGTATCTCTGTAAATGGGATATGAATTCCTACCTTTAGATGTTTCATTGGCATAATCTCTGGATATTTAAATTTACATGGTCTCATACTTTTCATGCATGGACTTGTAGGATTTAAACTTCCACAAGGACCATCAACCATATGCTTAACAACCAAGGAATGTAAATAACTATTTGTCTTAGTATCGGGTAGTTCGGCACAAACAACTCTATCATAAGCCTCATGTGTCAATAATTTATACTCGTCAGCAAGTATAATAAGGAAATGAGCATGAGGAAGACCCCATTTTTGGAATTCTATGGTGTACATAATAGTGGCGACTTTTCCAAATATACTCTTTTTAACTATATCTGACTTAAGCTCTTCTACCTTTGATTTAAATACTCTCACTAAATCTGGTCTGTTTTGTACTTCATCAGTCGGTAGAAAGAAATCTTCTATCTCTGGCCATGAAGGATTACATGTCATTGTTAGAAAGACATCAGTTTACCAAAGTATTGTACTAACGCAATGGCATCCATATATCGACACCGCATATCTCTTGGACCTCCTGTAAAGCTAACTGGAAGGAATGTTTTTCTGCCAATATTTGAAGCTTCTCTTTCACCTAGTCTTAGAAGGTCAGTAAGTCCTTCTAACACCTCAACTCGAAATAAATCTTGATTGAATAGGAAGAAGTCTAACCTTTGTGTTTCGAGTTTTATATATTCGTCTATAGAATATTGTTGGAATAATCTTCCAGAATGTAAAGTTCCATTTTTTTCGTCATATCTAATTTGAAGTTAGTAGCAGTAATATTCTCGGCAAGAAACAATATTTTTTTCTTCCTTTCCTTTTGCAAGATTTCTTGTTCGATGTTAAGTAGTCCATCAATTGAACACATATTAGTTATTCGATGTGAATCTTCAAGATGCCTCTGGCTCAGTAGTTGGAATGGTTATGGGTAAAGAAGGAAAGAAAATTGTATCCCTTACTGCAGAAGAGCTTTACAAGCGAGCAGCAGTTAACGTACCTATTCTAACTAAACAGTTCACACATGATCACCCCACAATTAAACTTGCAAAATAACTTAATATATTTCCTTCTTCCAGAATGAGTTCCTGCAAATGTAAGATGTGCAAAGCATCCTTAGTTAGAAACTGTTCAAAATTCAAGTGAAAAAAGCATTTGTCCTCAATTCTGGAGCAACATCTGGAAAAATATATATAGTGTCATGCGTTGAAAAAGAAAATATTATTCATTCTCTCCGTGCACCAACCACAATGGATATAGGCGAAGGCATCAAGAGAAAGAAAGAAGACTTGTCTTCCTCTGATGGAGAAATAGAGCTAGCAACTAAAGGAGGTGAATTGTTCAAGCTAAAACAAAAACTGGAGCCAACAACTCCAGTGAAAATGAAATGAAGGTCACTCCAAAGGTGAGTTTTAACATTAGCCCTTGGGGAACATCGACCCCTCCGATAATCATTATGAATAAGATTTTGAGGTTCTTCTTGCTCGTTTTGTTTATTGGAATCCCTGTTTCTGAAATGATTCTTGGCTCGATCACTCTGAAACTCTCGAAGGTTCCCGTCGTTGAATAACCGGGCTACTTCTTCTCTCAATTGTCGACAATCTTCCGTTCTGTGGTCATAGGTGCCATGATATTTGCACATTTTGTTGGGATTTCTCTGGGCTAGATCGGTCCACAAAGGCCGAGGCCAATTGGTATCTTTGATGCGTCCGATAGCCAATACGATGGTGGTTGTGTCAACATTAAAGTTATATTCTGGTAATCGTGGGGCTTCTTTAGGTCTGATAGGCCTGTCGAAGCCATTCTTGCTCATGAGCCTTCGATAGCTCTAACCTCAGTATTACTCCTTTCGTTTTGTACAGGATTTTGCCAAGATCTGCTACTCCTACGATCTCCATTACACGGCTGGTACCGATCCCTGTTCAACCTCGATTCTTGATCAATGTCCCTCTTGATTCTATCAACGAGCGTGATAGGATAAACGGACCCAAAAGAAGTCCCAAGCTGGTCATCTTCGACCCTGATCTTTTACTGATACCAATTATGTACATTTGCCCAAGTAACAGTTGGGTATTCTATCAAATTCTGCTTCAACTGTTGCGAAGCCACTAAGCTTCATAAATTGAGTCCTTGGTGAAAACTTGAACAACCCAATTATCAGCAACCAGTGGCATATCCATTCGTTCCATTTGGAATCGAGACACGAATTCTCTGAGCATTTCGTTGTCCTTCTTCCTTACCTTGAAAAGGGACGACTTCCTCGTTACGACCTTAATGGCCCAAGAATTAGGTGGAAAATTGTGGTACAATATAATAGATCCCTTTGACAGGGTCTCCTCGAATTTCTTTGGAAAGATAGATTCGATCTCGTCATCCTCTAGATCATTCCCTTTAATTGCACATGTGTAAGAGGTGAGATGCTCGTTCGGGTCGATTGTTCCACTGTATTTAGGAATCTCGAGCATGCAAAACTTCTTGGGAATCGATTTGGGAACCGCGCTCCGGGGGAAGGGTTTTGCACGAAATTTTTGGAATCCTAACCCTTCAATATTAGTGGTGCCCCCGAGTTTTGATCGACCCTGGAGTTGTAAGTTTCCACCTCGTTGTCGTTTTCCTCGATCTTCTTTTTCCCCGACTCAACTCTTTTTGTTAGTTCTTCGAGCATCTTCATGATTGCAGGATCGGCCCCGGATTCACTCCCCTTCGATTTCCTTGAAATTTATTCGACCCTGTGGATAACTTCCTGGGACAGCTCGGGCACAATCCTGCTTGTTGGGTCATTATAATTTTGGAGTTGGGCTATCGCTGCTTGTTGAGCCTGCAACATTTCAAATATCACCCGAAGGCTGATCCCGCCCTCTTTGCTGCCATGTGTGCTTTGAGCGGCTGATCGAACATCCCTACGGATGCTGCTCTCAGAATCGGCGGGCAAATTTGTATTGATGGCTACATACGAGTTGACGTCGGTTGGATCTACAGTCAGAACTCCATCGAGGCCAAATGGAGGTACGTCATTCCCTGGTGCTATGTTATCATTTTTGTCATGGTGATCGAAATCATTGTCCACGTGTACGGGTACTGGCTGAGAGTTCGACATTTTGATCCTGGAATCAAAGATACTCAAAAGAACAAGTGTAAAATAGTTTGTGTTATGAAAGTTTGTACTAGGTAATCACTATTATCCTTAGACCCACGGTGGGCGCCAAACTCTTTACCCTTAAAATCAGATAACAATTGAATTCATACGCAGTTTTAAGGATACGTGATATAACTTAATACAAATTAAGAGAATAGATTACTATTTAAATTGACGATAAAAGAATAAAATGCAAACCACACGAATCGAACAGCCTTGGCCCTCGAGTTCGATCACCTTTGAACCAAGAGATATCTTAACTGATGTATGAACAGAGTAACAAGATGATAAAATCTAGAAAGTTACAATATATTGCTTTATGTTGCGCAATATGATGTGTTTTACAAATGATCACACCCCTTTTTTATATAAGGGAAGTCCTACTTGTTGACATCCAATTTTGTCCCTCCTTTCTTCTAATTAATTCTTTTGAGTTTTAGCTTACTAATAATTTAAGTACCTTATTTTTACTACTATTTTGTTACATATGTTACTACTACTACTACTACTATTGTTGTTGTTGTTGCTGCTACTTCTACTAATGTTGCTGCTACTGCTACTACTACTGCTACTGCTACTGCTACTGCTACTGCTACTGCTACTGCTACTACTACTACTACTACTATTATTATTATTGTTATTATTGTTATTGTTGTTATAGATACTACTATTGCTACTACTCCACCACCACCACTACTATTGCTACTAAATGATAATATTATTAGTATCATCATCATTATCATTATTAATTACAAAATATTTTCTTACTAGTGCTATTGTTATTATATAGTGTGTTTTAAAGATTAAGTATTTGAACCAACTTAGAAGCTTGGAAGAAGTACGAGAAGAGAGGAATCCAAACCAAGTCCCAAAAAAAGGGCTAATAGTTTTGGCCTCTTTGAGATAATCATTTTTGAACGAGATTTTTACATTGTAGGGCTCTTATAAAATAGTTTACGAGTTCCTGGTGATGTCCTTTGGCTTGACTAATGCCCTAGCAGCGTTCATTGATTTGATGAACAGGGTGTTCAGGCCTTATATTGATTCCTTTGTCATTGTCTTCATTGATGACATCTTGATCTACTCACGTAGCCTGGGCGAGCACGAGCAGCAATTGAGAGTAGTTCTCTAGACCTTGCAGGAACAAAAGTAGTATGCTAAGCTCTCCAAGTGTGATTTTTGGTTACATTCTGTAGCATTCTTGGGTCATGTGGTGTACAGAGAAGGTATCAAGGTGGATCCTAAGAAGATTGAGGCAGTTCAAAGTTGGCCACGCCCTACTTCACCGACCGAGATCAGGAGTTTCTTGGGATTGGCAGGTTATTATCGTCGGTTTGTGGAGGGATTTTCATCCATTGCAGCCCCTCTGACTAGATTAACCTAGAAGGGTGCCCGTTTCGATAGTCTGACGAGTGCGAGGCAAGCTTTCATAAGCTCAAGACAGCATTGACCACAGCTCCAACTTTAGTGTTGCCTTCTGGTTTAGAGATGTATACAGTTTATTGCAACGCTTCACGCGTTGGCTTAGGAGCGCATCACTATGGACTTTGTAGTCGGGTTGCCGCGGACCTTGCAGAAGTTTGATGCAGTTTGGGTTATTGTAGACAGGTTGACAAAGTCAGCACACTTCGTACCAGTGGCCACTACTTATACTTCAGAGAGGTTGGCTCAAATCTACATTCGAGAGATAGTCCGGTTGCACGGTGTGCCTGTATCCATCATATCAGATAGAGGTCCTCAGTTCACCTTGCATTTCTGGAGAGCCGTGCAGAATAAGTTGGGCACCCGTGTAGAGCTTAGCACAACATTTCATCCTCATACCGACGGGTAGTCGGAGCGGACAGTTTAAATATTAGAGGACATGCTCAGGGCATGTGTGATTGACTTTGGAGGGCAGTGGGACCAGTTCTTGCCCTTGTCCGAGTTTGCGTACAACAACATCTATTAGTCCATCATTGAGATGGCTTCATTTGAGGCTCTATATGGTCGGCGATGTCGTTCGCCCATCGGGTGATTTGAGCCTGGCAAGGCTAAGTTATATGGCACTGACTTGGTAAAAGATTCCTTGGAGAAGGTAAAGGTGATTCAGGAGAGGCTTCGCACGACACAGTCCAGACAGAAGAGTTACGCAGATCAGAAGGCGAGTAATGTATCATTCATGGTCAGCGAGAAGGTTCTCTTGAAAGTCTCACCGATGAAGGGTATTATGAGGTTTGGGAAGAAGGGCAAGTTGAGCCTAAGGTTTGTAGGCCCATTCGAGGTGTAGAGGCGAGTTGGGAAGGTTTCTTATGAGCTTGATCCACCTCACAGATTATCAGGTGTTCATCTAGTTTTCATGTATCTATGCTCCGGAGGTACCACGCCGACCTGTCTCATGTGTTAGACTTCAGTACCATTCATCTAGACCAGAGGTTGGGCTACAAGGAGGAGCCCATTGCTATTATTGATAGGCAGGAGCGCCAGTTGAGGTCTAAGAGGGTTTCTACCATGAGGGTCCAGTGGAAGGGCCAACCAGTCGAGGAGGCGACTTAGAAGTCCGAGGAAGACATGCAGAGTAGATATCCTCACTTATTCAGCATTCCAGGTATGAGTCTAGACCCGTTCGAGGACGAACGTTTGTTTAAGAGGTGGAGAATGTAACCACCCGACCGGTCGTTTTGCTTTCTAGAACCCCATGCCTTATATCAGACTTCATGTACTTGCTTTAATAGACTTATGAATTCGGAAGAGTTTGGGTTGGAATTTGGAACACTTAGTTCCTTAAGGTTGGCCTTAAAGGCAAAGTTTGTTTTTAGTAAACGACCTCGGGATAGGGATTTGAAGGTCCCAATAGGTTCTTATGATGATTTCGGACTTGGGCGTATGTTCGGACAGCCGCAGGTTCGAGACCGCATGTGCCTTCGAGGCCACGCGGCCAGCAAGGGGGTGCCCAGGATCTGCAGATGCGGTCCTTTCTTCGCAGAAGCGGAGCCGCAGGTGTGGGAATCCTTCCGCAGGTGCGATCCAGGCGAGCCCCTCCCCTTTCCACAGATGCGAACACTGGTCCGCAGGTGCGCTAAACTCGTCGCAGGTGCGGAATCACTGGAGGCAGTGAGGTCGTTTAAATTGGGACTTAGGCTCAATTGAGAGCCTTTATCACACTTTGGGCGATTTAGGAGCTCCCAAAAATAGAGGTTTCAACTTAGAATCTTGAGGTAAGGTATTTCCTATTTAATATGAGTTTATTACTTAGTTTTTGGGTAGATTAACACATAAATATTAGTGAAAATTATGGGTTTAGGGTAAAACTTAGGGTTTTGATAAAAATGAGATTTTACCGCAAAATTTATTATGGAATCTAGTAAAAATCATATATTATTGATCCTTAGGTTATGGGTAACAATTTTCTTTAAGAATTTTCGTAATCCGAGCATGTGGGCACGGGGGTGAATTTTAAGAATCTTACAAATAGATTGGGTAATCACTTAAATGGTAGAATATGAACTTCCGAGCATAGATTGACTTGTTTATGTAATATTTGGATAGTTACGAGTTGTCGGGTGTCAAATTTGGAGGTTTGAGCGCATTCTTGAATTGGAAAGTAGGCTTGATACGAGGTAAGTCTTCTTTCTAACCTTGTAAGAGGGAATTGTCTCCATAGGTGATATAATTTTTTATATGAATGATTGTGGGGGACTACGTACGTACTAGGTGACGAGGGTCCGCGTGTAGTGACTATTCTTGTTATGTACGGGTAGTTTAGGATTACACCATGCCTTGTGAACATTGCTAATTGATTTATATGCGTGGTCATCATTGAGTGAAAGTTTACATCCACATCTTAAGAATTTAAAGGGTTCAAGTAAGTCATTGATTTGAAAAAAAAATATGAATTGAGAAGAATGTTCTATGTTTATGTGAAACCGCCTCGCAATTATATTCCACGAGCGGGTGAATTCCTCCACTACTCTCATGGGAGCAGGCCGTTCGCCTCGGCAGGTTAATAGATGTATCTACGGTTCACATCGTTCGATCCTTCAGCAGTGCACATTTACTTTTCTGTTGGATCAAGCCGTACGTCCTTAACATGTTGTGTTCATGTTAATTTGCTTGGTGTTTCCTATGATTTTTAAAGCGTTAAAAAGGCCTTGAAGAATAAATTTGTAAATTTTTTAACAGGGGTTGACACCTAAATATACTTGTGGAAAGATTTGTCATTTCTTGTCATTATTCTCATTCAACTATGATATTCATGCTTAGCCTTATAATTGTATAAATTGTTTTGACCCTAGTGAGTGTCAAGTCGACATCTCGTCACTACTTCTTCGAGATTAGACTGGATACTTACTGGGTACAGTACTCATGCTATGCTTCTGTACTTAATTGTACAGGTTCTGAGGCAGGTACATCTGGTTGTCATCCCGTAGCACGTTCTTGACTCCTCGAGATTTAGGGATTCCACGATGAGCTGCTTCCCTGGATGCCGTTCAGCAGCACGTTGGAGACTTTTCTTTTTTTTTGTTATTCTGTCTATATCCTCTCAGACAGTAGGATAGATGTATTCTTTTGATTTCCTTCTACTAGATACCTGTATACTTGTGACACCAGTTCCTGGCACACACATTGGTAGACTATTCTTTTGGACATGTAACTATTTAAAACTTAACTTTTGGTCATTTCTGTTAAAATTGCCTTCCATGCTTGTGATTTCTCTTGTGCTCGCGATAAGAACTCAAGTACCGTTAATAAAGTTTTTATAAGATTTAATGGGACTCACTAGACTAATAAGGTTGGCTAACCTAACATGGACGTTGAGCGCCATCGCGACCTAGATTAGAATTTAGGCCGTGACATCTATCATACTAGTCAAAAGATGATTATTGTAAAACTATATCAAACTTCGAAAAGATTTGAACCTTGAGTTAGAGCTTTCTGGATATATTGGTAGTATTACACTTTTAGAGGCATAACAAATGTGTTCAAGGTTTACTTAATTCAACTTGTGAGAGTTTTGTTGACAGAACAATGTGTTTCATGCATTAGGAACCATACTTAGAATATTTACCTTAAGTCTCTTGAGTACAGGGGCCAAAGATTAATACTGTATTTTTTTTAGTTAGAATTCAAGTTTATAGGAAATTATTTTTTATTATTACAAATTCTGTCTTCATTAGGTGCCTATCTCTTTTTCTGATATGTATTGTATGGATAACCATTCTTGAAATTTGAAGTGTCCTTCTTTTGGCTCCTCTCAATAATCGTGTGTCTAGTTGATTACTTCAATCTATTAAAATACCTTTAATGACCATGTTTAACTAAAGTTTTAGGAATAAGTACTTTATGAATGCATGATATGTTGGAATATGAACTTGCCATGCTTTGTTAGATTGTTTTGTACATTGAGCTTGAGCAGAATATCATGAATCCTTTTTCTTTTGTTCCTGTACTGTTAAGAGTTGCATTTTCTTTTCTAATTCATTTTTCTTTCTTCTTTTACACTGCATGACGTACCGGAGCTGAAACGAGTTCTAATGGAACTCGACGCTGTAGCTATACATGAAGCACACATATACCTTTCGTTTCCTCTTCCACTTGTAAAATATATTTAGGGCTCTCGAGAAAAGAGAAGAGAAGATTGAAGAACAAATAATGGCTGCCTATTTCTTTATTTTGTTTTGGTAGTTGATTTATTGTCTTATATGTGTTTACTTGTTTGTTTTTTCCATATATAAAGACTATTTTCGGTAGTAAAGAATCAATTTGTCACATAGTCGTTCAGATCTAATTAATTTTTCTTTAAAATCATGACTTGCTTCAAATACTAGTTGTTAAGCATGATAATGTATACAAAAATCAACAATGAATTTGAACTACTCTATGCTCTACATATTTTTGTAAGATTGATAACACCGTTTTGTGATTTTAAAAGGACTTAAAGTCATAGTATTTCCAGCACACAGAAGCTATCTTCTTTATTTTGCTTTCCTGTTTCATATAATCAAGACGATGTCATTTTGTTTTTTTAAATATGTTTTGAACTAATGGATACTTTTCTAATGTTTGAAGTTAACATGTTAAAGGAAAATAACTTTTTGGACATCGTTTGAATGACATCGATGGGCTCATTACTAGTTCAAGAAATTATTTTTCTCAGTTGTTAAATGATAGTTCAAGTTCACTACTATTTGAATCTAACCTTAACGCTATCATATTTATTTTACAAAGATTCAATCATTTTTTAACCTTTCTTTAGAAACTATTATATTCTTTGATTTTAGATTTACCCTTAGCCTGAAATAACTTTAGTCCGGTTGATTAACCATTTTAGTATGGATCTTAAAGGGTGCCTTAAAACCTTCCCTTTAGATTAGTAGAACACTTACCTAGAATCTTTAGGTTAAGTAGACTATTAACAGAGTTATACTTTTTTTTTAATTTACTTTAATGTTAAGTGTCCTAATTCACCTTAAAAATAATTAGGTGTCGACTTTTTAAATTTAATCAAATTCGGAATTGCCTATATGTTGTATCTTACTTTAACCAGTTTAAAATAAGGTATAACAGCTTGGCGACTCTGCTGGGGAATTAGGTTCTAACCATAATAGACTTAGTTTAATTAAGGGTTTTTTTTACTCTATTTGACTTTAAATAGTTTTACATGCTATTATAGTTTGTTTTATAAACATTGTTTATGTGCTACTGCTTTTATATAAAATGTCATTGCGTTTCACTTCTTCCACTTCTGGAAAACTCACACAATTCACACACTTAAGCGGTTAAGTGGTTTGTGGCCCTACACTTTTTCAAAAAATATATTCTGTAGTGGAAATTTCGTGGGTAAGTCGATCAGCGGTGCAATCGACAATCACCAGTTTTCCACTCTCAAGTTGTCCGCTTGAGAGAAGCCGATCTAGAAAAACCTACTCTTACTCGACATAGGATAGAGCTAAACCAAAATCTTTCATAGGGACATGCATCACATAAACTTAGGAGGCTTAATACCCTAGGTGTATTAAGTCCATTAATTAACCTTATCCAAATGTCCAAGCGGGTTTATAACCCCGATTGATGCCTTTTCGTGTTATGTGTAAATGATAAACATGCTGATTATGTAGACCATTACTCCTTAAGTAGAATGGAATGACATATAATGGTGTGTTTATAATTCAAATTTTCGCTAGGTCTACCTGTGGCACAAAAAGGTCCTGTGCATACAAGACTGCAACAAATATTTGATTTGTTCGTATTATCCACTATGTGATTTGTTTCCTATGTGATATTTTCTTTGAAGCCTAATCATGATTTACTAACGTTGTCTTTTATTTTCTTTACAAAAGGTTTTTATTTTCTTAATCCCCGAGGTTGATTCGTGTTGACAACAGAGCTGGCTGACCACCCCCACTTCACGAGGTCAAAAACATCAACATTACCTCGACGTAGTTGGGCCATCCAAGGAGGAAGAGCTACCATATCTGATCCCTCTGCATCTGATTCAACCGGTTTGGGAAATGTTGCGAATCCAAATAACCCTTCTGATACTTTTGAAGATACAACTATCACTCAACATGGTGAACACATCGCCTGTTTGCAACAAGAGATTGATGGGACAAAATTTTACAGAGGTTGCCAGAATAGGAGAAGCCTTAGAAGAAGGGATCAAATCAGGAAGGATCCAAGATCTCACAGCCTTGAAAGATGCAAGCAAAGCAATTCAATCTGGTTCTGTCAATGGGAATAAAAAGAAGAAATATGATGTATCTACTGTCATGAATATTCAAGGACACGAAACAAGTCAAGCTCTTCCTTACCAAACCCAGCCATACTAACCTTTTTACCCTTACCAATATGCTGGAACCTCCCAAATACCCTACCAAGCTCCACCGACTCCTTACTTTGTCTATAACACCTAATCAAGCTACTACCAACCCCGACCCAAAAATCACCAGAATCCACGACCATATCGACAATCCAACAAACCCGTCCAAACTCTAGTTTACCAAAATCGCTCATATGCCGCACCTAGGCCTCGTCCGAATCCCGAAATAAAGAATACCCGCAACTATACCCTAATAGTTGAACCATATGCTCAGTTATTCAAAAGGTTAAAGACAGCAGGTGTGATACAACCCATTGAAGGGAATATCCCAAATCCTATTCCAAAGAGGTTTTATGGTTCAAAGCGTTGTGCATACCATTCTGGAGTTTAGGGGCACGATATCGAGGATTGCTATGGTCTTAAGAATAAAGTTGAAGCCTTGATCAAGGAAGGGGTGATCCAACTTACTGGGGTTCAGCCTAATGTACACAACAATCCTTTGTCAAACCATGGCAATGCTAGTGTAAACATGATACTTACTGAGGAAGATTGGGATCTTGGAGGAACTATTGTTGCAATTGGAGATATGGAGAAGAGTACAACCCAAGGTAAAACACTAACTGAAGAAGAATTACTCCCTATAAGCATCACCATAATGGCTAACGCGTCTGATGCGAGGCTAGAATTCATGGTTCAACATGATATATGCCCTACATTTTATGTGCGTTAATGATAAAAATACACTTTTTATGTGCAAAATAGAGTTTATTTCATGTGTAGGTGAATTGGAGATGGAAACCGAGCTAAATGGATGCAAATACATCGAAAATACGCTCAAGAGGCGAGGAGTGTACCGGGCTATAGCCGGGCGCCGGAGCCCAAACGCCAGGCCCCTGTTCCGGATAAATTCGAGTTTATGAAGAGTTTAAGTGTTTCCCGGTTGGAATAGAAGTATCCTACACGTTTAGGGTTTATCCCAAACATATAAATGGACCCCAAAAACACAACTTTAAGGGGATTCGAAGAGAGAAAATCATCAAAGTGAAGAAAAACCTGTGGATTACTATTCAGCAAAGAAAAAACATTGATTTTTATCTCCTTAGTTCATTACTCTGTAATTCAATTATGCATGTTACTTTAGATTTGATATTTATGAATATGAGTAGCTAACTTTCTTAATCTAGGGTTTTGGTGGAACCCGTTGGGGGACCAACTTATGGTGATATTAATATAGTTTGGTTGATTGTTCATCTCTATTTGTTCAACTACGTTCTTATTGTAGCTAATTGAATGGCCATCAATTAGTTGTGCCTAATTAGTGTGTATCGACTTGAGAGAGAGTTCGTATTTAGGGATTAGAGATAACGATACCTCAGGTGCAATCTAAAGTGAACTGTAATGCAATCTAGCTAGCG
>ML328634.1:0-34150 GCA_005239505.1 Nicotiana paniculata
AAGGGGGTTAACTATGATAGATTACATTTAGGTGGGTATACTTTATATATCTGGCTTAACAAATAATGCCTATATCACTTCTAGGACTGAATGAAGCTACTTTTTTCACTTTGCAAACACACATGGCAAGTTCTAGGCATCAAATGTGGAGCATAGAATACAATGCAATACACCTCACACACATATGGCACATGAATCACTCTAGATTGGCTTATCAAAACACTCTCATTGAGTACTCAAGTCAGTTACAACGTACAAATTTAAGGCACTCTACAAGAATCAACAACTGAGCCTAAGTGTCACACTCTAGTTCTATTGTGTTCAGATGTAACAATGCTAAGGAATTCTTTTCCTCTTTCAGCTCATCGCCCATAAGTACCTAACAAAAACTAAAAACAAACTAAACAAAAAAAACTAACTACACCCGGTTCAAGCCAAAACCCTTGGAAAAGAACCGCGGCCCAAAGAAAAACCAAGGGGAAGTTACTACACTACCTAAAACGAAAATCTTTTTGCTATTTTCTTTAGACTTACTTCCCTCAAGAAAAGTGTCTAGGAGATCCGTCGTCAGGAAGAGTCCACTATATTTTCTGATTTTTTTTGTGGTCGACTTAGACCCTCAAGAACCCCGTCGAGATCTGTCGTCGAGACAAGTCGACTTAAATAATTATACTACTACTTAAAACAACAAAAACAAGAGCAAAAAAAACTCACAAGAAAATAAAGGAAAACATATAACAAGTACATTCCTACATATATACATGTACAATGAATTATTTACCCACCCCACACTTAAAATGAAGACATGTCCTCATGGCATTCAAAGTAAAGCAAAGTGAGGTAGAGAAACTTCCCCGAAGGCTCACTCTTGGTGGGAGACTGTCCCCGAGTCCAGGTTACATGCACGACCCAGGGCTCGCAGCCACCCCATGGTTTTCTTTTCTGATTTGGCATTTTGGGTGGCTAGCGCATCAACTCTCGACCCCAAGTTAGCGACCGAGGTACGTAAACCTGCTATCTCCTGCTCGAGGTTATCCATCCTCTGATCCCGACTGACCCTAGACGGGCCTGATACGTCGACAACATGATCCTGAGTGGGCCGCTCCTCTCCCACTTCTGCTTGCTCATCCTCCTCCTCCTCCTCAGACTCGTCCTCCCCGTCATCACCACCAGCCGCTACCGCATCCTGCCAAACGCTTTTGCCCTCAAGAGCCAGCACCCATTCTGCCAATTCTTCCCCATTCACCACATCCAAATTCATAAGACATGCAGAAAGGGGTTCCTTAATAGTTAGGGACTCATCATCCTCCTCCAGGATTACATCTACGACATCAATATGAGAACAATTGGCGAATTCACTTGGTTGCCTAATGGATTTCTGCACGTTGAAGTTATCTCCTTGTTGTTCAACCTCATCTTGAGCTCCCTAGTTTCACAATCAATGAGAGCTCACCCAGTGGCCAGGAACGACCTTTCCAAAATTATGGGAATATCTTCATCCACTCTACAGTCCAGGATCACAAAATCTGCAGGGAACACAAATTTCCCTACTTGCACCAACACGTCATCAAGAATGCTTGAAGGCCTTTTTACCGTCCTGTCTGCCAGTTGCAACAACATGGATGTAGGTCTAGCTCTACCAATCCCAGACCTCTTATAGATGGCTAGGGCCATAAGATTAATGTTGGCCCCCAAATCACAGAGTGCCTTGGAAAAGGCAAAGTTACCGATAGTGCAGGGAATTGTGAAACTCCCTGGATCAGACAACTTTTCGGCGATCGGTCTGGTCACAACGGAACTGCAGGTCTGAGTAAGGGTCACTGTGTCCAAGTCTTGGAAGTCAAATTTTCGGGACATCAAGTCCTTCATCATCTTTGCATAACCAGGCATCTCCTTCAGAGCATCAATCAAAGGAATATTTACCTGAATTTGTTTCAACATCTCCAAAAATTTCTTGTATTGTTCATCTTTCTGGTACTTGGCCAGCCTCTGTGGGAATGGTGCTGGAGGTATATTCTTCCCAGTGATTTGAGTTTTCTCCTTGTCAGACACTACCTCAACTACCGGTTCCTGGGCTGTCTCAGCTTCTTTCTCAGCCTCGATTTGTGTCTTGGTTTCTTCCTAGGCAGGTTGCACTATCCCCTCGGTCGGTCTTGCTGAATCATCTATTTCATTGGGCACTGGTACAAGTGTCTCAGCCTGTCTGCTTTCTCGAGCCCTTTCTCCAATTCTAAGTCTCTGCAAGTGCGTAGACTCACTACCATCAGTTTCTTTGGCCCTGATCCTTTGGATTTACTTGAGTTTCTGCAGGCAATGTCCCACGAGGACGATTATTCAAAGACATCGATATTTGGACCATTTGCACTTCAATGTTCTTTATGGATGGCTCATTTGCATCACTCTTTCACTCATCTTCGCAGTTGACCCAATAACCTACTGCATCATTGCCTCGAGTCTAGCAAACCCATCTTCCTGTCTCCCACTATTTTGTTGCTGACCCATCGGCACTTTTCCATCTACCGCCAAATTTCTCGGCACCCCGGCTGCAAGCATAATCTAGTGACAAGAGAGGGGAAGAAGAAGTCATACCTCTTAACTGGACAGCAAACAAACATCTGCTCGTGCATGAGCTTGGCCACGTCAACGTTATGGCCATTAATGAAGCACCAGATCAAACAAGCACGAGGAGCATTCACCTCCGAGGTGTTGTGGGACGGGATCAGGCGGTTGTTGATCAGATATAGCCAACACTTCACTTCAAAAGTGAGTGTCGATGAGTGAAACTTATTCCCGTACTTGTACCACTGAACCTCCTTACCTCGGACACAGATAATCGGAAGGAATGTCGTCCACTGAGTGAAGCTTCTACCATACGCCTCATATCCGTCGTCCATTTCCGCTATGGGATCTGGCAGTCGGTAAGCCTTCTGAATGGCTTCCACAGAGGCGTCCACCGGCTTCTTCCTCACGGTGACCACATAACTCCTGTGCTCCAGACTATTTGCATAAAATTATCTCACCACCATCGCATTTGCATCATCTGGCTCCTCAAAGAACACATCCAAACGACGCTGCATCAGCTCATTGTACATCCTTGGACAGTCGAATCGGAGGGATGTTGTATCTATGCCCCGTTATGGTATTGCCACCTTCGATTCCTTCTCAGCAAACCGATTCTGAGCCGTATCGAATACGAACTTGTTGCTATTATAAGGCCGAGTATCAGTGGATGCTCGTGCTCTCGATGATCCCGCTTGTCTGCTGGATGAAGATCCGGTTGCTTGACGCTTTATAGAAGGTGCCATTATACCTACAATAAGGACATCATTAGCGCAGCACAAACGAGGTGACCCAACTGTGGTTACTCAGACTTCACCTTTACAATTGGTCACAATTATCATTGCCATTCACTGGGGCATTTAAACAAACACTTGGTGGACATCATGCACCGGAGCCCCCAATTAATCAATTTGAACACCAATTACCACCACAATTTCCCCAAATTCACCCAACTAAGTCAAGAGATACAACTCCCCAAATATCACCACCCACAAGCACAAAGTATACATTACAATTACTGCTAAGCAAAAAAGAAGACAAAACTACTACCTAACAACACATTAAAAAGGAAACCTAACAAAAATAAAAAAATGGCAAAGAGAAAACATACATGTGGTGTGAGAAGAGAGTGAGAAGTGAAGAGTGTGTTGGGGGGTGTAATTATCAGTGAACTTGGTGGAATTAGGGTTGATAGTGAAATGGGGAGGGAGAGAGGCGTGTGGTTTAAGTGAGGAAGGTAAGAGTTTGAGAGGGGAAGTGGGGTGAGGAAGAATAGGTGAAGGGGGTTAGGGTTTGGGGGGGGGGTTACGTTATAATCACAAAAGAAAAGAAAATAAAAAGAAAGAAATAAAAAAATTAATAACTTACGAAAACAAACCTGCCAGCGACGCTACTAGCGCGGTTATAGCGCGCCCGCTCTAGTTAGGCAGAAAGTTGGCTATGTGCGCGTCCACTATCGTGCCCGCGCTACTCTGAGTCAGAATGGAGGCATTTTAGCGCGTCCAATAGTGCGTCCGTGCTACCCTCAAGCAGAATACTAGTCAATTAGCGTGGGCAATAACGCGACCGACTACTCTAGGCCTCAAAAATTTTCATCTTTTTATATCTTTTCCTCGGCGTGGCCGGATTCCTCCCTTGCCTAAGCACACCTGCATATGTTAGTACTTACAACAATTTATCTACTATTCTACTATACTGAAAACACTACACGTAGGGTTGCCTCCCAACCAGTGCCTTAGTTAATGTCGTGGCACGATAATTACAACAAGTCATTGGGTTGCCTCCCATGCAGTGCCTGATTTAACGTCGCGGAATGACGCAGATGAGAGCTTTTAAGGCTCGCTCGATCTCTGCGGTTCAGTCAGATGTATCCATGACACTTCCTTGGTTTCATCCATGCCCACATACGGTTTCAATCTATGGCCATTAACTCTGAAGGTGTGGGAATCTTTTCCTGAAGCAATCTCTATGGCACCTGAGGGAAGCACTTCGACCACTCGAAATGGTCCAGACCATCGGGACTTGAGTTTACCCGAAAATAGCCTTAATCTTGAGTTATAAAGCAATACCATATCTCCGGGTTTGAAGTTTCTCTCAACAATGTTCTTATCGTGCAACCTCTTCATTCTTTCCTTGTACAGTCTCGTGCTCTCGAAAGCCAGATACCTGAATTCATCTAGCTCATGCAGTTATGTGACTCTATTTGTGCCCGCAGCCTTAAGATCTAGATTTAACTGTTTCAATGCCCACCAAGGTCTATGTTCTAGTTCTACCGGCAAGTGACAAGCCTTCCCGAACACCAACTTGTATGGTGACATACCAATTGGTGTTTTGAAAGTAGATATGTAGGCCCATAGTGCATCATCTAGCTTTTTCCCCCTATTAGTTCTTGCGGCATTCACAGTTTTAGTTAGCACACTCTTTATTTCTCTATTTGACACTTCAACCTAGTCATTGGTCTGAGGGTGGTATGGGGTTGCCACCTTATGGCGCACATCCTACTTTGCTATCAATTTCTCAAAGGCACGATTGCAGAAGTGAGTGCCTCCGTCACTGATGATGGCTCTCAGGGTCCCAAAACGGGTGAATATATTATTTTTCAAAAACCCCACCACCACCCTTGCATCATTGGTGGGGAGTGCTGCAGTTTCCACCCATTTGGACACATAATCTACAACAACAAGTATGTACTTATCGTCAAAAGAGCTGACGAAGGGGCCCATGAAGTCTATTCCACATACATCGAACACCTCAACCTCTTGAATTGGGTTCATGGGAATCTTATGGCGTCGGAAAATGTTCCCGGTTCTCTGACATTCATCACAACCCTTCACCCATTGATGTGCATCCTTGAACACAATTGGCCAGTAGAACCTGGCTTCTAGAACTTTTGCTGCCATCCTGACTCCTCCAAAATGCCTGCCATATGCTGATGCGTGACATGCCTGCAAAATAGAAGATTGTTCTATCTCGGGGATGCACCTCCAGATCATATTTTCAATACAAATTCTAAACAAATAAGGTTCATCCTAGTAATACATGCGACAGCCACGGTAAAACTTTTTCTTTTGCACAGAGGAGAGTTCATAGGGCTCTATACCACTTGCCAGGTAATTTGCATGTCTTCATACCATGAAACTTCCTCAAGGCTTGTGGCGAGTAGCTGCTCGTCTGGAAAGGTTTCTAGAATATCCTCTGCCTCAACTGCATTTTCAGCTCCTTCAAGTCGCGATAGATGATCCGCGACTTGGTTCTCTGTGCCCTTACGGTCACGAATATCCAGGTCAAACTCTTCCAATAGCAGCACCCAACGAATCAGGAGCTGTTTGGACTCCTTCTTTTCAATCAATTACCTGAGAGCAGCATGATCAGTGTACACAATTACCTTAGATCCAATCAGGTATGATCTGAACTTGTTGAAAGCAAACACCACTACCAACATCTCTTTTTCAGTCAGAATGTAGTTTATCTGGGCTCCACTCAACGTCCTACTTGCGTAGTAAATTGGGTGCATTATCTTGTCTTTACGTCGTCCTAGCACTGCTCCCACTACATAGTCACTGGCAACACACATAAGCTCAAATGGTTGCTCCCAGTCGGGGGAAATAATGATGGGTGTCGTGACTAGCCTCTTCTTCAACTCCTCAAATTCTACCCTGCAATCATAAGAAAAAAAAAGGGTTATCTTTTTCTTGCAACTTACACAGGGGTTGGCAATTTTGGAGAAGTCTCTGATGAATCTCCGGTAGAAACCGGCATGCCCGAGGAAGCTCTTGATCGCTTTAACTGATGTGAGAGGTGGAAGCTTTGCTATAACATATACTTTAGCACGATCAACCTCGATTCCCTTGCTTGATACCAGGTTTCCTAAGACTATACCCTCTTGTACCATGAAATGACACTTTTTCCAATTAAGTACAAGGTTAGTCTCAATACACCTCTTCAACACTCGGGTCATATTTTTTAGGCACTCATCGAATGAGTTTCCCACCACTGAGAAATCACCCATGAACACCTCCATTATATCCTCGACCATGTCGGTGAATATGGCCATCATGCACCTTTGGAATGTGGCCTGTGCATTGCATAGGCCAAAAGGCATCCTTCTGAAGGAAAAAAATCTCATATAGACATGTGAACGAGGTCTTCTCTCTGTCTTTTAGAGTAATGGAGATTTGGTTGTACCCTGAGTACCCATCCAGAAAACATAAATGAGACCTCCCTGCCAGTTTGTCAAGCATCTGATCAATGAAGGGAAGTGGGAAATGGTCTTTCTGGGTGGCCAGATTCAATTTCCTATAGTCCAAGCAAATTCTCCAGACAGTGACGGTTCTTGTAGAGATCAGCTCATTGTTTTCATTTTTCACCACCATCATGCCACCCTTCTTAGGAACACATTGCACCAGGCTAACCCAGTTGCTGTCAGAGATGGGAAAATGATTCCCGCTTCCAACCACTTAATAATCTCCTTCTTCACCACTTCCCTCATGTTGGGTTTCAGCCTTCTTTGGTATTCCCTGGAAGATTTGTGCCCTTCTTCCAACAGAATTTTGTGCATGCAATATGCCGGGATGATCCCCTTAATGTATGCCATGGTCCACCTAATGTTAGTCTTACACTTAGTGAGTACCTATAAAAGTTGTTGTGCCTGAACATCTAATAAACTGGATGAGATAATAACAGGTAATATAGAGTTAGGTCCTAGAAATGCGTACCTGAGATGGGTTGGCAGTGGCTTCAATTCCAACTTTGGTGGTTCTTCAACAGACGACTTGGCTGGCAGAGTTTCTCTCTTTTCTAAGTGCAGGGGCTCAAATTCAAGTTATCTCTGCCAAACGCTTTTGCCCTCAATAGCCAGCACCCATTCTGCCAATTCTTCCCCATTCACCTCATCCAAATTCATAAGACATGCAACAAGGGGTTCCTTAATAGTCATGGACTCATCATCCTCCTCCAGGATTACATCTACGGCATCAATAAGAGAACAACTGGCGAATTCACTTGGTCGCCTCATGGATTTCTGCACGTTGAAGTTATCTCCTTGTCGTTCAACCTCATATTGAGCTCCCTAGTTTCATAATCAATGAGAGCTCGCCCCGTGGATAGGAACGACCTTACCAAAATTATGGGAATATCTTCATCCACTCTACAGTCCAGGATCACAAAATCTGCAGGGAACACAAATTTCCCTACTTGCACCAACACACCCTCAAGAATGCTTGAAGGCCTTTTTACCGTTCTGTCTGCCAGTTGCAACAACATGGATGTAGGTCTAGCTCTAACAATCCCCAACCTCTTATATATGTCTAGGGGCATAATATTAATGTTGGCCCCCAAGTCACAGAGTGCCTTGGCAAAGGCAAATTTACCGATAGTGTAGGGAATTGTGAAACTCCCTGGATCATACAACTTTTCGGCAATTGGTCTGGTCACAACGACACTGCAGGTCTGAGTAAGAGTCACTGTGGCCAAGTCTTGGAAGTCGAATTTTCGAGACATCAAGTCCTTCATCATCTTTGTATAACCAGTCATCTCCTTCAGAGCATCAATCAAAGGAATATTTACCTGAATTTGTTTCAACATCTCCAAGAATTTCTTGTATTGTTCATCTTTCTAGTACTTGGCCAGCCTCTGTGGGAATGGTGTTGGGCTTATCTTCTTCCCAGTGATTTGGGTTTTCTCCTTGTCAGACACTACCTCAACTACCGGTTCCTGGGCTGTCTCAGCTTCTTTCTCAGCCTCGATCTGTGTGTTGGTTTCTTCTTGGGCAGGCTGCACTGTCCCCTCGGTCAGTCTTGCTGAATCATCTATTTCATTGGGCACTGGTATAAGTGTCTCAGCCTGTCTGCTTTCTCGAGCCCTTTCTAGCTCCAATTCTAAGGACTCACTACCATCAGTTGCTTTGGGCCCTTATCCTTTGGATTTGCTTGAGTTTCTGCAGGCAATGTCCCATGAGGACGATTATTTGAAGACATCGATATTTGGACCATTTGCACTTCAATGTTCTTTATGGATGACTCGTGTGCATCACTCTTTCACTCATCTTCGCAGTTGACCCAATAACCTGCTGCATCATTGCCTCGAGTCTAGCAAACCCATATTTCTCTCTCCCACCATGTTGTTGCTGAGGAGGATGATAAGCATGTTGCTGATTCTGATTATTGGACCCATATGGCCTTTGTTAAGGCGCCACATTACCGTGAGGTCGCATGTCTCCCATATTTCCATTGTTGTGTTGCGGCTGAACTGGCCTATATGGCTGATTTTGCTTGCCCAATTCTAACCGCCCTGTCTCTGGCCCCCATAATTAGACACATAATTCATGTTTTCAGGGTAGTGAATGATGATCACTTTAAGCATTCCACTGACTACCAAGTGGCTGACTAATGCAAGATGTGCATAAGCCCCCATTGGTTGGATCCACAATATGCACCTGCTGTTTCTGCCCTGACTCTTCCACCTTTTTAGTGAGTACGCTCATTTGTTTCATTAAGGTGGCCATATTTTCAGGAAGAGTGTTGGCTGGATCTAAGGCCACTGAGTGAACTACTGGAGTGATGGGTTCATTCCTGGTTGTCCACCCTTAATTCTGTGTCATTTTGTCAAGTAGGATCTGACTTTATCTCCATGATTTGCTCAAGAATGCTCCATCAGCTGAAGCATCAACATTTGCCTTCACACTATCTGCCAGACCCATGTAAAAATGTTGCCCCAACATTTGCTCTGGAATACCGTAGTGCGGACATATAACCAATATCCCTTTGAATCGCTCCTATGTTTCTTGAAATGTCTCTGTTGGTTTCTGTCTGAAGCTCAAGATCTCATCAATTTGTTGAGTCGTCTTGTTGGGTGGATGGAACTTGTTCACAAATTGCTTAACTAACTCCTCCCATATAGTAATGGAATTTATGGGAAGAGAGTTTAGCCAAGTATGGGATGCTCCTATCACTGATAATGGAAACAACAACTTTATTGCTTCCTGAGTTACGTTTGGTTGCCTTTGAGTTTTGCAAATCGACAGGAAATTTTCAAATGCTGTTGGGGATCCTCAATGTATGACCCCGAAATAGTCCCTTGTTCTGCAACAAGTGCAGAATGTTCTTTGTGATTTGAAAAGATTCAGCCTGTATCTGCGGGACTACTATCGATGTGGCCAAATTCTCCATCGTGGGTTGTGCCCAGTCATATAAAGGAGCCTCTGGCACAAGAGGCGCCACTACCTGCGCAGCTGGGTCTACCACGTTATCCCCATTGTTGTTCCTGTTGTTTACCAGAGCAGCCATGTCTGGTTCAAGTTGTTCAGTTGATGGTTGTTGTTTGTTTTTCCGGTTGGACCGGTTCATGGCCTTGAAAACTTTCTCGGGGTCTGATAAGGCTTCAAACACTTCACCAGTTCTCGATGAGTTTTTAGGCATGCACCTGTACAACCAAGTTAACAAATGTTAAAATTTCAATGTATGGATTGAAGATGAAGAAAATTGACTACACTAAGATTTTTTGTATTTTTTCCAACTGTAATTGGTAACCGTTAAGTCCCCGGCAACGGCGCAAAAATTTAATCATGACCAACTATGCCTTATAAAAAGGACTAAGCGGACGTTGCAAATATAATCTGAGTATTTAGCCCAAAGTCGAATCCCACAAGGAATTAACCTATCAATTACCAGTGTCAGATTCACTTGATTCTTCGTACTCAACTTCCCAAAGATTATGAATAACAATTGTTGATGTTTCTACTAACTATAACTAAATAAGATTAATTAAACTAAAATCTAACTATGAAGGAGTTGTAAACAATTAAGAGAAGGATCTAAGGTTGTGATTTCCCTTGTTGATGGTATCCCTTCTTGTTATGTTTCATATAGTTTTTCCTAACCGTCCCTATAAATCATGAGCACTCTTGTTACCGTAAATCTCTCCCGAGTAATTACGACAATTTACTAGACGCACTCTCTCGAGTTACACTAGCTAGCTTTTATTACAGCTCCGTTAGATTTCACCCAAGGTTTTGTTATCCCTAATCCCACCTTTAAACCCTCGGTTATGGATCCCTCCTATACTTTGGGAGTTATGTTGTTCAACAACTACCTAAATATGCACTCTCCCCCGAGTAATACATACTAAATAGGCACAACTAATTGAGGGCCCTTCAATCAACTACAACAAGAACTTAGTTGAACAAATAGAGATTAAACCGGAAAAACTATATTAATATAACAAGAAGCTCATCCTTCAAAAGGTTCCACCAATACCTTAGACTAAATAAATTAGCTACTCATAATTTTATTGATAATTACAACAAGAGAATTCATCATAAATGGGAAAAACACAAGGAAGAAAGATGAAACTTGATGCCTAATTATCCTCCTTGCCTCTTGCCTCTCTTTGCCTAGAACAAGACCTTAAAACCTTGATATCCCTTATTTTGGGAGAACTGGACCTTTTATAGGTTAAGTGAAATTCTCCCCAAGCTTCCAATTTTACCCCTGAATAAATGCGTGTTGGACAGGAACTAGCGTGGGCGCGCTCATGGGCGCGCTACTGGCCGCGCTAAATGCGATGAAAGATGAAACTTGATGCCCAATTATCCTCCTTGCCTCTGGACTCTTTTTGCCTAGAACAAGACCTTAAAACCTTGATATCCCTTCTTTTGGGCGAACTGGACCTTTTATAGGTTAAGTGAAATTCTCCACAAGCTTCCAATTTTACCCCTGAATAAATGCGTGCTGGACAGGAACTAGCGTGGGCGCGCTACTGGCCGCGCTAAATGCGATGTGTACTGTCTCTGACTGCTGGGCTAGCACGCCCGCGCTAATGGACACGCTAATGGCACTTTAATATGCCTGCTGCACCTAGACTAGCGTGGTCGCGCTATAGGCCGTGCTAATGGTGTATCTTTCTGCCTTCTCTTTTCTTTTTCCTTCTTTCACACGCTCTTAACTCTGAGGATCTTTCTTGCTTTAATTTAACTCCAAACACCATCCTAGTTCCTCATAAGCATGACTTGCTCCTACAAAACATAAAATTCCCAATTAGAGCCATTTTAACCACATTTAACCTTCCTAGGACAGTGAAGCATAATAAAGTTGGAGTATAAATAGACGCTAAACTACATGAATCTATCCTATTATCAGTGCACAGTTCGGGTATTTTTCTAGAAGGCTTTTATGTTAAAAACTGATAAAAATAAAACTATTGCCTTAAAAAATCTATTTGAGTTGATATCGGTCAATGTTTTAAGCAAACAGAACCGGATCTATATTCTGACTGTCCTGATGGGTCCGTATCATGATTTGGAACCTGGGCGTACGCCCGGAATTGAATTCGGAGGTCCCTAACTCGAGTTGTTGATTTTTGCCAAAAATTAAAAATTTAAAGGTTTAATGATTTTAAAGAATCGACTAATGTTTGACTTTGATTATACCGGGTCCGTATTTTGGTTCTAAAATCCGGTATAGGTCCATTACTATATTTATGACTTGTGTGTAAAATTTGGTGAGAGACGGAGTTGGTTTGACGTGATTCACACGTCCGGTTGTTAAAATAGAAGTTCATAAGCTTTCTTGAAAATTTCGTGTCCGATTTATAGTTCTAGGTGTTATTTTGGCGATTTGATCGCGCGAGTAAGTTCATATGATGTTATTGTACTTGTGTGCATATTTTGTTTGGAGCCTCGAGGGCTCGGGTGAGTTTCGGATAGGCTAAGGAGTGATTTTGAACTTAATTGGAATGTCGGTGCATCAGGTCGGCAGATCTCGCATTTGCGAGGACTTGATATCAGGCTCAGAGGTTTTTGCATTTGCGAACTTTGTGTCGCAATTGCGATAAGTGCAGTTGGGTAAAAGATGGGAAAACGGTATTTTGTTCATTCTTTCAAATTTTCAAAACTAGAAAACGCTAGAGGCGATTTTTCCAAGAACTTTTCTTCCCCAATTCATTGGTAAGTGATTCTAACCTATTTTCATTCAATCTTCCATTATATTTCATAAGATTTCAACCTATAATCTAGGATTTTCATGGTAGAGATTGGTGGTTTGGGTAGAATTAGGCTTTTTGTAAAATTGGAATTTATACCTCAAATTGAGGTCAGATTTCGGAACAAATCACATTACTGGGCTCGGGGGTGAATGGGTAATCGAATTTTGGTCCGAATCTCGGGTTTGGACCAAGCAGGCCCAGGATCGTTTTTTGACTTCTTGGGAAAAAGTATGAGAATTCTAAATTTATGCCTTGTAATTGATTTCTTTAGCAATATTTGATATTATTGAGTCAATTATGGTTAGATGCGAGTGGTTTGGAGGCGAATTCTAGGGGAAAGGCCCTGGTAGAGCTCTGAGTTGACTGCAAAATGAGGTAAGTGTTGAGTTTAACCTTGACTTGAGGGAATTAGGAACCCTTGAATTATGTGTTATATGTATTTCATGTGTTGCAGCGTATATCCGAGGTGACAAGTGCTTATATGCCGCCAAATTACTTATTTTCCCTGATTTTTCGCCTTTTCTTAATTATCTTCATCCCTGTCTTAAATATTATCTGCTCTAAATGCCTTCCATGCTTATTTGCTACTTGTTAATCAGTGTTTTCTTCTGTTAATAATGGTAGATCCTTTCACATTTTCATGATTCACTGCTACTTGCATTAACTGACTTACTTGCACCTTCTAATCGTTATTTACCGGATTTGACTTGCTGTGTAGTATTACCTATGTGAATTTTCACGTTGTACAATTTGATTTGACTGTGCATATTGAGTACTTGGTACTGATACGGTGGGATCGGGTTGCACACCGCAATAGGTGAAATAAGGATGGATTGATATGGTGGAATAAGGGTGAATTTATACAGATACGGTGGGATCGGGTTGCACGCCGCAACGGGTGAAATAAGGGTGGATTGATACGGTGAAATAAGGGTGAATTATGATACTGATATTGTTATATGTTGGGATCCGGTTGCGAGCCGCAACACACAAACACACACACACACACATATATATTATTTATTATTGTTGATGTTGTTACAGTGAAATAAGGGAGGATTCTGTGTTGTACGGTGGGATCGGGTTGCGCGCTGCAATAACCTATATGTTTCTATTTCCTTGAGTTGTATTGGTTTTCAATAGTTACATTTGAAACTCTAAGGATTCGTAGTTCTTAACGTCACTGGCTTATTTTCTTGAGGTTGTAGTTATTACTTTCAGTTGACTGTCTTATTTCGTTTCGTATCTCCTTTTCTGTATTTATTACATGTTGTGTATAGGTTGTAGTGTGAGTGACCTGCCTTAGCCCCGTCACTACTTCGTCGAGGTTAGGCTCGGCACTTAAAGAGTACATGGGGTCGATTGTATTCATACTACACTCTGCACTTCTTGTGCAGATTTTGGAGTCGGTCCTAGTGGCAGTTATTAGCGTGCTCGCATTAGATAGCTCGTGGAGATTAAAGTATAGCTGCTCAACGTCCGCAACTCCTAGAGTCCCCTTCCATTTCTATTTTAGCTTTGTACTTTCCTTTCAGACAACTTCATGTAATTTCAGATCCTTATTTGTACTATTCTAGTAGCTCATGCACTTGTGACACTGGATCCAGGGTTGTATCGGATATTTTAGTTGTTAGCTTCCGCACATTATTTTGAATTATTATATTTATTTCAGTCTTTTCTCACTATTTAATTAAACTGTTAAAAGTAGATAAATCGTTCTAATGTTGGCTTGCCTAGCAAGTAAAACATTAAGTGCCAATACAGTCCGAACAGTGAAAATTCCGGATGATGACACTTTGTAGGTGATTAGCAAAAACGAGTGACTTTTCTATTAAATAATAAAGAAAAGTAACTTGTTTTATCCAATTTCATAAGTTGAGTGACCTTCTGATAAGTCTAACTCCACAATTCGCATCTCCCCAATTGCTCCCACAAATGACATACAAAATAGATAAAAGAAACATAAGTTGTACGTGTTTGACGAATTTTGTAAAATCACAAATTATATATAAATTGTAATTTTTAACTGGATTATGTACAATAAAAAAATTGTATACATATTGTATGTAAATTTTAGCTTTTTACTGAATTTGTATATATTTTATAAAAAAGCTTTTGTTACTTTTTGTAAATAGAAAAACCAAGCTAAACCATGCAAAAATATCCTTATTTTGTATATATAAGAAAATCTCCTATTTCTTTACCCTGGATCCAAACATAGATACTTAATCGGGGCTTTTGCATCCGTACCCATTTTTTGTGCCACGTTTTAACTTATACCCGCTTTGTAAAAAAAATTGCACCCGTACCCGTTTTTGCGCATAACTTCAGCATGCGGGGCTGAAGTAGCAAAGGCAATCACGTAAAACTTCAGCATTCTAGTAGACGGGCCTGAAGTAGCTTGCGAACTTCAGCTCTAGTAAATGGAGAGCTGAAGTTTTAGTCTTTGTAAATGGGGAACTTCATGCTGAAGTTCCCCAGTTATAACGACAAAAACTTCAGCATACGGGGCTGAAGTTCCCCCAGTTACACTGGGACTTCAGTTCTAGAGCTGAAGTTTTTGTCTTTGTCAATGGGAAGTTCCCCAGTTATAAAGACAAAAACTTCAGCATACGGGGCTGAAGTTCCCCCAGTTACACTGGGACTTCAGTTCTAGAGCTGAAGTTTTTGTCTTTGTCAATGGGAAGTTCCCCAGTTATAAAGACAAAAACTTCAGCATACGGGCTGAAGTTCCCCCAGTTACACTGGGACTTCAGTTCTAGAGCTGAAGTTTTTGTCTTTGTCAATGGGAAGTTCCCCAGTTATAAAGACAAAAACTTCAGCATACGGGCTGAAGTTCCCCCAGTTACACTGGGACTTCAGTTCTAGAGCTGAAGTTTTTGTCTTTGTCAATGGGAAGTTCCCCAGTTATAAAGACAAAAACTTCAGCATACGGGCTGAAGTTCCCCCAGTTACACTGGGACTTCAGTTCTAGAGCTGAAGTTTTTGTCTTTGTCAATGGGAAGTTCCCCAGTTATAAAGACAAAAACTTCAGCATACGGGCTGAAGTTCCCCCAGTTACACTGGGGAACTTCAGCTCTAGAGCTGAAGTTCTGTCTTTTGTAAATGGGGAACTTCAGCATACAGGGATGAAGCTCCCAAGTTATAAAGACAACAACTTCAGCATACGATGCCGAAGTTCCCCATTTTCAAAGATAAAAACTTCAACATACGGGGCTGAAGTTCCCCCAGTTACACTGGGGAACTTCAGCTCTAGAGCTGAAGTTCCCCAGTGTAACTGGGGGAACTTCAGCCCCGTATGCTGAAGTTTTGTCTTTATAACTGGCGAACTTCAGCTTAACTGGTGAACTTCAGCTCAGCGAGGGAAAGGGGAGCTGAAGTTATTTAAAAAATGGATACAAGTTAAAAGTTTTTAAAAAAGTGGGTATAGGTTAAATGGGGGCGACCAAATAAGATACCCCGCGCAATTTTTACTACTTAATCCAGTGTTAGACTACTTTTGCCTGAGGCTCCTAAACTCTTCCATTGGCCCATAAAATGACACAAAGAGCCCATTTTAAATATTTAATGGCTTAAGTGCTTTCCTTTTAAAAAAAAAAGACAAAACATATCATTTTTGAAAATTTTAAGACCAAACATGCCCCTTCCTTTCTATGGCTAGGCTTCATCAAAGATCATTCTCCTTCTTTTCTTTATTTTTTCACGTTTTTTTCTTTTTTATATTATGTTGTTATTTTTTCCACTTTATTTTGTTCTTTGTAATAAAATTATGCACTCTTACTTATTTATATTTATTTATTTATTTAATTTTGTAGTTTTTTATTTATTTATTTTTTCTAGTAGTAACCCCTCACTCTATTTTACTTTATTTTTTATCTTATTTTTATTTTTTGCCATATATTTTTATTATTCTTTATTTATTCTTTCCACTAAAATCTCTCTGCCCAAAATAATTTATTATTTTTTATTATTATCTTTTCTATTATTTTTCTGTAAAATTCTTTCGCCAAAAAAGTTATCGCTTCCTTTCACTTTTATTTTTATTTATTCTTGTAAAAAATTAACTAAGTCTTAAAATTTATATTGGGATACTTTATACCCTCAGTAATCGATTATGATTACCGAGTGTTATCATGTTACTCTTTTTGTCGCTTTTTTTAAAACCTTTTTCTATGCTTTATAGTTAAAATGGGAAATCCTAGAATTTGATATACTACACTAATCATGGTATATCAATAATAATATAGCAAGAATATGAAAATACCATGATTCAAGAGTGATATGGTATATCAATCTGTAGTGTACCAATAATATTAGGTATAACATTTAACATACGCAAAAAGCATACTATGATTACAATAAATTTGACGATGGTCTTGGGAGGTTGAGTAAGGATTGAAGCTTACAATTTAAGTTATTGGATTCAAAATTAATACAATTTATACATATTAAATAAATTTTTTATGACAAATACAAAGTTATAAACTAAGGTTACTTCCCCTACCTAAGGACAGCTCCATAAAATTAGTGACCTAAAGCTTAATAAAAGGTTTTATACTTTTTTTATTAGCGCGCGCACACGCACACACAATATATATATGGAGTAATGTATTATAGGAATCAGTCTCTTTCAATCAAAAAGCTATTTCAACGATTCCCATGTTTGTTGTTCGAAAGGAAAAGGATCCCAGGAAATTTATTCGAACCTAATTCTTCCGAAATTTTCTGTTCCGATCAACTGCCTCTTACCAGGTGATATTGAGGAGGGTCGGACCCTTTTTTTATTTGTTTCTCTCTTTACTGTTCAAAGAAGAGGTGGTTTTGTTAAGTGTATACGCACTTTGTATGAGAAAGAAAGGATATAAACATAGTGGTTGTCTAACGAGATACTATGCAGAATAAGATCTTCAGGTGAGTCACATATTGCGCATTTACCGCTTTCGAATTTTTGAAATTGGATTTATGCTTTATCGGCTTATTTCATATCATGGTTCAGGCATTAAAAATCGGTGAGGTTTACTCTTCCTTTTCGATGCCCGTGGAACTACTGTCAATGGTTTACTCAATTACTTCTTGGGAATGTTAAAAAAAAAAGAATACTACGTGATTTTTTGAATCTGCCTATATCTATCACTTTTCCTTCATTGATTTGATTCTTTCAATAGATACCGAGATTCAGATTGAAAATAAAAAATCTAGTAATTCAAACTATAAGACATAAGAGTAATTCAGATTGATCAGAACAAATAGATATAGCAAATAAATGGAATTGGATGCTATGTCAATCCCATATATGGAATTGATATTCACATATATCAAGATAATATTGTAGATTGATCTATAGATCCATATCAAAAGATCCATATCAANACTAACTTTTTTTGTGCGCGCGCGCACACACACACACATATGTCTGTGTATGTGTGCACAAAAAAGTTAGTGTTGCCATTTTTTTCATACTTGTTGTTTATAGTATAACATTTTTAAATGGCATAAAGACCCATGTGTGTGTGTGTGAAGTTTGTTGGACCCATGCCCATATTTTTCAGCCAAAGGCCCAATGGCCTAATCCTATTCTCTTTTGATTTCAATTCTTATTCAGAATTTACTTCGATTTTTGTTCCTATTTAGAGTTGGTTTTGGCTTTAAAAGAAAGAAACACTCATTATCTATAACTAGGAAAATCTTAGAGAATTTTTCTATGCTCATCGGTACAAGCCTTTGAAAGACTTAAGCATATAAGAGTAGTTTTTGAGAGAGCTTTCATCAAGAGAGAAGAGAGAAAAAAAGTATTCGGTTTGCTGCAGATTTTACCGACCAACCAACTTCAAATCCCATTTATAGATTTGTTAACCGTTGGATCAGGCTGAAATTTTGTTTGAGTGTTCGTAACATCTTGATCTTTAATTTTAACGGTATGGATCAGATTTGAGTCTCATAGAATCTGATTTCTGGCCTCGAACAGCAGCTCTAGTTTTGTGACTTCTCCTCTTTTTTAATTAATTTGTCGTTGCTCTTGTTGCTTCGTATTTGACACTTGTTGTATAGACAATCTGGAGGGCTTTTGTAACTCTCTTATTGTCATAGTGGATCTTTTTGGATCTTTGTGTTCCCGTGGTTTTTACCTTCGATTTGAAGGGTTTTCCACGTTAAAATTTGGTGTTCTTTATCTTCTTTATTTTTGGGGTTGCCTCTTTCTCGACATAACAGTGGCATCAGAGCCTTGGTTATTTATCTGGGTTTTTACGGAATGGAGGTGAATATGAGAAAGATGGTATGTTTAAATGGGAGAAATTCTAATGTTTGGAGAAGCAAGATGAAAGACTTGTTGTTCATGAAGAAGATGCATCTATCCATTTTTGCAGCTCATAAACCCGAGACTATATCTGATGAAGATTGAGATTTCGAGCACCAAGAAGTATGTGGATATATACGGAAATGGGTTGAAACTAATGTTCACAACCATATTGTGAATGAGACACATGCGAGATCATTGTGGGAAAAGTTAGAGACTCTTTATGCTTCAAAAACTGGGAATAACAAGTTCTTCTTGCTAAAACAATTGATGACCTTTAAATACAAGGAAAGAAGCCCTATCTTTGATCACATAAATAATTTTCAGGGCGTCCTTGATCAGCTATCTGGAATGGGAGTTAATTTTGATGATGAGATACAAGGACTTTGGCTTCTTAATACTCTACCAGACTCTTGGGTAACTCTTCGTGTTTCTTTAACAAATTCAGCTCCTGGAGGTAACGTTCGGTGAGTGAAAGATGAGGAAATGTCGATTCCAGTGTCTCCTCGGAGGCGCCGTGCGTCGAGTATACACCCGCGTTTGCTGCTGCGGTTTGAGCAGCAAACGGTGTTCCTCTTCTCGTACCTTTGAGGTGACCATGGAATATGCCAAGAGTGGTGTGTTAAACAAGGAAGTAAGGAGAAAATCTCGGGGTTCGTCCTCACAAGAAGATATCTTGGTTACAGAAGATCGGGGGATAAATAGAACAAGAGGCTCGAGGAATAGAGGTAAAAGTAGAAGTAAGTCAAGGTCCAAATACCATAATATTACATGCAACCACTGTGGCAATAAAGGACATATCAAAAGGTTTTTCCACAAGTTGAAGCAAGACATTAGAGAAGGAAAAAAAGTTGAAAATAACGAGAACAATGTTACTGCTATTGTTCGAGATGACCTTCTTTTTGCTTATGATGAAAACGTCATCAATTTGGTATCCCGTGAGACGAGATAGATAGTAGATTATGGAGCTACCTTACATGTCACACCAAGAAAAGACTTTTTACTCTTGTTGATTCTGGAGTGTTAAAGATGGGCAATGCCAGTGAAGTTAAGGTGTTTGGTGTTGGCACAGTTTGTTTGGAAACTAATAATGGTTTAACGTTAGTTCTTCAAGATGTCAAGCATGCTCCAGACTTTCCTTTCAATTTGATCTCCGCAGGAAGATTAGACGATGAAGATTACCATAATACCCTCTTTAATGGACAATGGAAGGTCACCAAGGGCTCGTTAGTAGTGGCTCGAGGAGTCAAGTCTGGTCATTTATATGTGATATAGGGCTCTATTCTTAATGACTCTATCTGATGGAATGTGACACTTTATCAGAATTATGGCACAGAAGATTGAGTCATATAAGTGATAGGGGGATTACGTGTTTAGCTAAGAAAATTTTACTTTCTGGAGTGAAACAAGAAAAACTGAAAAGGTGTATCCATTGTTTGCTGGCAAACAGAAAAGGGATTCATTTCATAGCCATCCTCCCTCAAGAAAGCCCGATTTATTGGAGATAGTACACTCTGATTTGTGTGGTCCTTTTAAAGTAAAGTCAAAAGGTGGTGCACTTTACTTTGTGACCTTCATTGATGATCATTCTCGTAAGCTCTTGGTGTATCCTTTGAAATCTAAAGATCAAGCACTTGGTGTGTTTAAGGAATTTCAGGCCTTAGCTGAGAGACAAACGGGGAAGAAATTAAAATGTATTCGCACTAATAATGGTTGTGAATATTGTGGTCCCTTTGATAACTATTGCAAGGAACAAGGAATTCGTTATCAGAAAACTCCGCCCAAGACGCCTCAATTGAATGGTTTGGCAAAGAGGATGAATAGAACTCTAGTTGAAAGAGTTAGATGCCTGCTTTCAGAGGCTAAACTTCCAAAATACATTTTGGGCGGAAGCACTTAACTCTGTTTGCATATGTTATCAATTTGTCTCCTGCTGTTGCTTTGGATGGTGATGTCCTAGACAGAGTTTGGTTTGCCAAAGATGTTTCTTATGATCACCTGAGAGTTTTTGGGTGTAAAGCTTGTGTGCATGTTCCTAAAGATGAGAGATCGAAACTGGATGTCAAAAATAAGCAGTGCATCTTTATCATTTATGGTCAAGATGAGTTCGGGTATCGTTTTTATGATCCTAATGATAATAAACTTATTAGAAGTTGTGATGCAATATTCTTTGAAGACCAGATTATTGAAATAATTGACAAAGCTGAAAAGATAGATTCTCATAGTAATGAGAGCTTAGTTGATATTGATCCAGTTTCAATTGCTAAGGCACCTATTACACAAGACAATGATGAAGACAGTGATCAAGATCATAATAATCATAGTGGAGATGTTATGGATGCTCCAGTTGATGAAGTTGTGGTTGATCAGCAACCAATTCCTGCTCAGGTAACTACTCTGAATGCTCCTGAAACCTTTCTTAGAAGATCTACAAGGGAGAAGAAAATTTTTATGCGCTATCTTCCTGATGAGTATGTACTTTTGACTGAAATGGGAGAACCTGAGAATTATGATGAAGCCATGAAAGATACTCACAAAGATCAGTGGATCGAAGCCATGGAAGATGATATGAAGTCACTCCACGAGAATGGCACATATGGGTTAGTGAAATTGTCGAAAGGTAAGAGAGCTTTATCTAACAAATGGATATTCAGAATAAAGCAGGATAACCATACCTCTGTGCCTATATACAAGGTGAGGTTAGTTTTTAAAGGGTTTGGCCAGAAGAAAGGAGTTGACTTTGATGAAATTTTTTTCCCTATTGTGAAGATGTCTTCTATTCGTGTGGTTGTAGGCTTAGCTGCAAGTCTAGATTTAGAGGTTGAGCAGATGGATGTCAAGACTGCTTTTCGTCATGGTGATTTAGATGAGGAGACTTATATGGAGCAGCCTGAGGAATTCATCATTAAACTTGCAGATAAGCATGTGTTTTGGAGAAAATTGGTAGGCATGAATCCTGTCAATAGTTCCTCTACTTGAAGACATATTTGACCCCTTGGCTAGGAGGGCGGGTTGTTGGGCCCATGTCCATGTTTTCCAGCCAAAGGCCCAATAGCCTAATCCTATTTTCTTTTGGTTTCAATTTATCATCGTTCAAGGTATGCGTTACTAGCTTCTGCATGAAACCTGATTTTTGCGGTCCTAACAAGTGGTATCAGAGTGATGTTCAAGACAGGTTCATCTTAGTGGGTTTAGTTCTAGCCGCAACCTATTTGACGATTATCAAGATTTTTTTCTGAGAAATTTTACCAGAGTGCTACGCGCGTTGACACAAACTTTGTGGTGGAGATTTGCAGATGGGACCTGCTGCAAGTTATGTGAAGAAGGTGAATCAAGTTTATTTTGTCAGAAAATCCATGCCAAGGGGGAGAATTTTTAGGTGTTTTCCTAATTGTCTTAACATATTTGGTTTTCCTATCTCTTGAAGGAAAGGGCAACATATTTACCATAATTGGGTTATGCTTCTCGTAGAAGGAAATTATAAATCTTCCATATTGGTTAGTCCTTTTCTTGTAGGAAAGGGTGTGAATTTTTATATAAACTGAGGATCCTTCCTTCTCATTCAGCAGCATCCACAATGTAGCCATATGGGGTTTGAGAGTCGTTTAGGGGGAGAACTTTACGGGACAAGTGTCAGTGTGTCACTTGTGTTTGCCTCTTCGTGAGGTTGTTCTCTCGATGTTTTGTACTCTCATTTATATAGCAGGTTGATCATCTCTGTCGTGGACGTAGGTCAGTTGACCGAACCACTTTAAATATTTGTTTCTATTTTGGTATATTTCTCTTTTCTTGTCTTATTTTACTGGTTATCGCATGATACCTGATTATTTTGGTCTTATATATATTGAGAGAGACACACATACTTGTTGTTCTTAAATGGCATAAAGCCTTTAATTTCACATAGTACAATCAGACGTATCTCTAACAACACCCTTATATAACAACCATTCACTATAAAAGCCAAAATTTTCTCAGAAGCGATTTTTTAAGTTATGTTTTACCTCTGTATCAGCTTTTTACCTATAATAGAAACAACCATATTTATAGCAGAATGCTCTTTGTAAAATTACACCTATATAATAACCTTGTAGAATCTTTAATATTACTAGTAGCAATTCTAAAAATATGCACACAATCTTATCTTTAAGATTACTAGTAGCAATTCTAAAAATATGCACACAATCTTTTTGTGACGACCCAAAATCCCAACCTGTCATGACGGCACCTGACACACTTGCTAGGCAAGCCAAAAATCACATAACAGCTAAACATTTGAATAAATGTTTTAGTAAACTCAACAACGGAAATCTCATAAATATCTGATACAAATAACGAAAATTCTACTACAACCACCCCAAAATTTTGGTGTCAACGAGTACATGAGCACCACTAAGTATTAACATAAGCCAAAACTCTAGTACAATTGTCTGAATAATAGAGCAATACTAAAGAAGATAAAAATAAAGAGAGTCAAGGTTTGCGGACGTCATAGCATCTACCTCGAAGTCTTCGAGAAGGTACTAGCACAGATCTAGCAATCGACACGTCCAGATGTACCTGTATTTGCATACAAATTGCAGAGTGTAGTGTGAGTACAATCGACTCCATGTACTCAATAAGAAATAGAAATAACCTTGGGTTGAAATCAGAGTGTAATATAATGACAATACATGTGTAATGATGACATAAACAATAAACAACTCGGAGAAATGATCAAAATTAGCTCGTTCATGTTATAGAAATTTAGACATGTTGTCAAGTTTAATAATTAAAGCCCAGCACTGATAGAAACATGTCAATTACGGATAGTATGAGGATATGGTACATCTCTATAACTACATGTCAGATATGCACGTCAAATTAATTATTCCATGGTGATATTCCCAAGTACTCACACTCTCAAAAGTACTCTATCTGTCTGCCAAATGCCCACACAACCCATACACAATCATGAAGCATTGTACGGGTACCTGGCATTAATGTCCCTCACCAAAGCATGTGTATATATGTCATTGTGCCTGCGCTCATTGCTGGTATGTCAGATTCTGGAGAGGCAGATCCTTCCCTAGCACTAATATAAAGCCTCTAAGGCTTGTTGTAGCGTGCAGCCCGATCCACAAATAGTCATAAAGCCAATATGGCATGTTGCGGCGTGCATCCCGATCCAGAATAACACTCACAACTCGGTTCTCAGGCCTACCTCAATCATCAATCTCTCAAGTCCCAAGGGATCACAATCTCGTACCACTCAATCCAAAAAATAATAACATGTGATATAATAACGAAATAACAGAGACTAATATATGATATGAAAATTAAGAATCATGAATGAGTATATAATTACAGTTAAAGTAGATAACTCAAAACAGTAGAAATAACCCCATTAGGCCTTAACCGAATAAGCACATAGCCTAAACATGATTTCTAACATGAGTTAGCTCTTTTACTCTAACAAGTAAGAATTACACGAATAAAACAAGACTAGATAGTAGCATAATACAAAAGAATCTACTACAATCATGATTTCCACGATGCACGCCCATATGCCCGTCACCTGAGTGTCACCCCAACACAACACAACAAACATGTTTTCCAGGGATAGTACCCTCAATTCCAAGTTTAGAAGTGTTACTTACCTCAAAGCGCGCAACTCAATGCTCCAACTAACACTTGTCACACGAATCAGCCTCCGAGCGACTCGAATATTGCCAAAGCAACTTAATTCCATCAATAATACGTATAGGAAAATATTCCAAAAGATAAATCTAAGGCCTTTGATAAAGATTGGAAAGTCAACCCAAAAAGTCAACCCCGGACTCACACCTAGGAACCTAACAAATTTTATAAAATCCGAACATTCATTCAATTACAAGTCCAACCATACTAAATTCATTCAATTCCATCCACAAATCGGCCTCCAAATCCTCCATTTTCAGTCTCCAACAACATAGTCTAAAATCCATAAATTTCACCTCAAACACACATAATCTAGGTGTAATAATCAATGGGTAATCAACATTTATTAATAAAAAGGATGAATCTTCATTTACCTCTTCAATTATAGTAAAAACCCTCTTAAACATCGCCCCCGTTGGAGTTCCACAAGTCCAAAATGACAAGCATGCCAAACCCTTCGACACATATGTTCTGCCCAACAAAATAGCCTCTGCAGACTCCATTTTCGTTTTTGTGATGCCGCTTTAGCGAAAAAAATTTGCTTCTGTGAAGTCCACTTAAACTCCGACCTGCCGCTTCTGCAGCCAAATTCAGCTTCCGCGGGTCCAATTCTGTGGTCCTACTTGTGCTTCTGCGCGTCTGCACCTGCGAAATCCTTTCGCATCTACGGTGCAAGCTAAGGCCATGTTTCTCTGCATGTGCGACACAAAATCCACATCTGCGTACTCGTAGATCCAGTCCTTCTCCGCACCTGCAAAACTTTCATAGCAAGACACAATTTCGCTTTTGCGTCCCTCCAGTCGCACCTGCAGTATCGCACCTACAGCCAAGCCCACCGCAGGTGCAATTACCCCAGCAATCCAAAACTCTTCAACAATGCTCTAAGTCCAAATATCGATTGATAAGCATCAAAATCACCCGTGGCCCCAGGACCTCAATCAAACATACAACACGTCCTATAACATGATACTAACTTAGTCGAAGCCGCAAATCACATCAAATAACATCAAAATCACAAATTACACCCTAATTCAAGCCTAATGAAACTAATGAACTTCCAACTTCTAAAATCGATGCCGAACTAAAATCGAAATTCGAGCCCGATATCAGCAAAGTCACCTCTCAGTCAAACCTCCCTACCTTCCAAATCTTTAATTTTCCATCTTTCGTCAATTCAATCCCAAAAGACCTACGAACCACCAAATCAATATCCGGACAAACTCCTATGTCCAAAATTACCATATGAAGCTATCAGAGCCATCAAAACTCTATTCTGGAGTCGCGTACACAAAAGTCAAATTCCGGTCAACTATTCTAACTTAAGCTTCCAACCTTGGGACTAAGTGTCCCAATTCACTCCGAATCATCTCCGGAACCAATCCAACCAGCCCGACGAATTGCATAACCACAAATAAACATAGAAGAAGTGATAAATAGGGTAATCTTGAGATTCTTTGAGCTCCCATGTTTATGTGTCTACTCCTGTGGGAGATTCTTTTGTTATGGACTGCGTGTATTAGTCGTATTTGATTGCTCTTAGTGATTTTTAGACCAGAGCCGATTTATTATTACTCAACATGGTAGACTTTCATATTATCTTGGGCATGGACTGGTTGTCACCCCATTATACTATTCTTAATTGTCACGCTAAGACCGTGACGCTGGCTATGCCAGGTTTTCCGCGATTAAAGTGGATGGGTACACTAGAGTAGAGTTATTTCATTTCTTAAGGTTCAATGAATGGTTGAGAAGGGGTGTGACGCATATCTAGCTTATATGAGAGATGTAAATATTGATACCTCTATAGTTGAGTCAGTTCCAGTGGTGAGGGACTTCCCAGATGTGTTTCCAGATGATCTTCTAGGCATGCCGCCCAACAAAGATATTGATTTTGGCAATGATTTGTTACCAGACACTCAGCCCATCTCTATTCCTCCATATCCTATGGATCCTCCTAAGTTGAAGGAGTTGAAGTAGCAGTTGCAGGAGTTTCTTGATAAGGGCTTTATTCATCCAGTGAGTCACCTTGGGGTGCTCCGATCTTATTTGTGAAGAAAAAGGATGGTTCTATGCGTATGTGCATATATTATCGCCAACTGAACAAGTTACAGTGAAGAACATGTATCCATTTCCTCATGTTGATGAATTATTTGATCATCTACACATGTTTTCAAAGATTGACTTATGTTCAGGCTATTATTAGGTGAAGGTTCGGGAGACAGATATCCTGAAGACTTCTTTTAGGACTCGGTATGGTCACTATGAGTTTCTAGTTATGTTTTTTGGGTTGACCAATGCCCCAACAACTTTTATGCACTTGATGCACTGTAATCCGGCTTTATGACTCCTTTGTCATTATGTTTATTGACGACATTTTGGTATACTCCCAGACTCGAGGATCATGAGCAGCACCTGAGGACTGTGTTTTGGACCTTGAGAGAAAACAAGTTGTATGCAAAATTTTCTAACTGTGAGTTTTGGCTAGACTCGGTGGCTTTCTTGCGTCATGTAGTATCGAATGATGGGATCAAGGTAGACCCGAAGAAGGTGGAAGCAGTTCAGAGTTGGCCTAGACCATCATCAGCTATGGAAATCCGGAGTTTTCTTGGTTTGGCGGGATATTACTGTCATTTTGTAGGGGGATTCTCATCTATTGCAGCACCTATGACCAGGCTGACCCAGAGGGGTGCTCCGTTCAGGTGAACCGAGGAGTGTGAGGAGAGCTTTCAGAAGCTCAAGACAGTTGTGACTACAGCCCCAGTATTGGTATTGCCTACAGTTCGGGGTCTTACACTGTATATTATGGTGCGTCGCGGATTGATTTTGGTGTGGTATTGATGCAGGATAGTCGGGTGATTGATTGAGCGTCCCGATAACTGAAGGTGCATGAGAAGAACTATGTTGTTCACGACCTTGAGTTAGCAACTATGGTTCATGCTTTGAGTATTTGGCGGCACTATTTGTACGATGTCCCATGTGAGATTTACACCTATCATCGGAGTTTGCAGCATCTGTTCAAGCAAATGGATCTTAACTTGCATCAGTGGAGGTGGTTGAAGCTACTCAAGGACTATGATATAACTATTTTGTACCATCCATGGAAGGCCAATGTGGTGGCCGATTCTTTGAGTCACCGGGAGGAGAGTTTGGGGAGTTTAGCATATCTACCAGCAGCAGAGAGGCCATTGGAATTTGATGTTCAGGATATAGCCAGCCAGTTTGTGAGATTGGATATTTTTGAGCCGAGTCAAGTATTGGCTTGTGTGGTCTCTCGATCTTCTATTTATGATCGTATAAGGGAGCGTCAGTATGATGACCCCCATATGATTGTCCTTAAGGACACGGTCCAGCACGCTGATACTAAGGAGGTCACTATTAGGAATGATGGTGCATTGGGTATGCAAGACAAGTTATGTGAGACCAATGTAGATGGTTTGCGTGAGTTGATTCTTCAAGAGGTTCACAGCTCGCGGTACTCCATTCATCCGGGTGCGACGAAGATGTATCAGGACTTGAGGCAGCATTATTGGTGGAGGAGGATGAAGAAAGACATAGTGGAGTATGTGGCTCGGTGCCTTAATTGCTAGCAGGTGAAGTATGCGCATCAACGGTCAGGTGGGTTGCTTCAGAAGTTAGATATTTCGGAGTGGAAATGAGAGCGGATCACTATGGATTTTGTTGTGGGATTCCCACAGACTCAACAGAGTTTTGATGCAGTTTGGATGATATTGTGGATAGTTTGACCAAGTCAGCTCATTTTATTCCTATGATGACTACCTATTCTTCCGAGCAGCTGGCTCGAATTTACATTTGCAAGATTTTCAGGCTTCATGGCGTACCAGTATTTATCATCTCTGACCGAGGTACACAGTTTACATCACGGTTCTGGGATACCGTACAGCATGGTACAAACTTGCTCCATTTTCTGACTTCTTTCTTGTCAATCCTTTTGCGAGGTTCATAGATGGGCAGTCTTTCATTTCCAGTGGAGTCCATGATCAAATCCACGTCATGGGCACGAGTTACAAGTTCTTCAAATGTGCTAAGCTTGATACCTTGCAATATGTAGCGCAATACCCAATGCATACCTTGGATGCACATCTCTATTCCAGAAGCTTCACTAAGCATGTCTTTACAGTTGAGTCTTGCATTCCTCCAATGATTGATAAAGTCGATAACTGGTTCACTCTTCCGTTGACGAGTATTTGTGAGCTCTATCATACTCACAGAACGTCTCGTGCTATAAAAGTGATTGAGGACTCTTGCTCAATTTGATCCCAGCTATCAACAGATCCAGTCTCGAGGTCCGTGTACCAAAAAAAAAGCATTTTCTTTAATGAGCGGACAAACTGCTTGACGAGGTAATCTCCATAAGTCCCAGCATTGTTGCATGTCTTAAAAAAGTGTACCACGTGTTGCTTTGGATTGCCTTTGCCATCAAACTGTTGAAATTTTGGAGGTTGATAGCCAGCAGGCATCTTCAACATATCGATCCTTACAATGTACGACTTTGTGTACGTAAGGGAAGACTTGGTAGGAACTTCGTACTTGCTTTTAATAGTTCCTTCGATGAACTCCTTCAATTGATCGATTGGAATCATCCCTTCCGAAGTGATTGGAATTTCCTTAGTGGGTGCAACTTGTCGTGGGGGAGGATCAATCTCTTGAACTTCTGGGAGTTTGCCAGGTGCATGGGTGGATTCTTCTTCCATAAAGATTCCCACCCTATTTGTTAGCTTGTCGATTCTAGCATCTTGATTTTCCATGCACTTGGTCAAGCCAGCGATTTCTTCCGTCAAGTTTGCCAACTGCTCATCTACAGATGAAGTGTTTGTCACCATGGCTTGCATGATTGTCATGGACGATGGAGAGTAGCATGGATTTTCACACATATTGATCCTTGATTGGCTCACTCTATGTGGTGTAAGTGGGGAGGATCCATCACTTGAAGCGTCATCATCTTCCTTCACAGCAGAGTGCTTGGATCCGGAGAGGTCAAGCAGAGCAAGAGTTTTCTTGATCTGTTCAGCAACACCGCTTCCTCCTTCGGGTGCATTTGTGGAAGATCTTGCTCCTTTTGAGGATGAAGATCCGAAAACAGGGGTAGATGCGGACGAAATTTGGGGTGCTTGTTGTCCTAGCGAGCTTTCTTTGCTCCTTGTAACTGGTCCAAAGCTTCCAAAGGTAACTTCGAGTATGTTTTTCACATCATCATAGAACCTGGAATTAGCAGCCTTGGCAGAAGTTGAACTGGAGTTGATTTTCTTGGAAGCCATTTCGTTGTTCTTGAACTTTGGTCATCGAAAAGTTGAGTTAAGAGGTAGATGTTGTCCCACTGGGCGTGCCAGAATTTGTAGACAATAAATTGCGTCGAGAAAATAAAATCAAGACCGAAAAATATTGCAACAATCGTAGTATTTTATTTCAAATATTTGAGTATGAATCATCCGATTCTTCTTTTTAACAGTACATTAAAGAGCCTCCGGGATTAATCTTGAATTTTATCTTATTTTAATCCAAGTGCTTGAAGCTTGTTGATCTTGACGTACTTTCAATCCAAGGATTTGCAGCTTGTTCTTGAATCTTCGTCTTGATCTTTTAAATCCTTAGAACACTTGAATGCTTTTAGCTTTTAGAGAAATCCGCAGCGTCTGATCCACGATCTCTCACTTGCTTCTTATTATAACTTCTGGTGTCTTTTCTGGGTTATGAAGACCCCTATTTATAGTTGTGTGAGGGAAGAGTTATGATAAGAACAAACTCTTTCCGACCAATCAAATTAAAGTGTGACAAGGCCGCATTTGATTGGCCAGAACATGTCACGTGCACACGTGGTGCGGTTTCATTGACCTTTTAATGTGATTTGACATGCCTTGTCATTTTGACATGTGGCATGATCCTATTGGCTCTTCCGTTTGATTTGGCGCGCCACGTCATATAACATGTGGCACCAAACTGGGCCTCCAGGAGGATGACATTTTGGGCTTAATGAAGTGAGCTGTCACTTTAGCCTAGTGGATTAAGACTTGTTTATTTAATCCATATATATTGGATTTACATAATTAATTCAATTATATTAGCTCGTATTAATTATTTGGACTAATATATCTTGAATTTAAAATATAATTCAAATTATTTAATATATCATTAGGGGGGAAACGTTGCAAAGAAATTTGATATGTATATCAAATCAATTTACAATAAAAGAAATTAAAATGTGCAATCCTTAGGAAACAGTAAAACCATTTTGCCCCTAGAGAAATTAACCTACAAAGGAAACCATTAGAAAAAGTGCACAAATTTTAAAAGTTTCAAGCGTCGTAGACCACTTTAACTTCTTTAATATGTGCACTGGAGAGTAGTTAGGATTAAAGTGATGTAATTGGTCATTAATAATATAACGTAGCTCTTATTTGATTTTAAAAAGTCCTTCCTTTTTTCAAAAGCTTGGATCCTTATCCCGTATTAAATATTTACTAACAGTTGATGTCATTATTAATAAAAATAATGAATTAGCAGGGTTGTTAGGAGTACTTCCCTTCTTGATTCTTTATCGTGCGATTTGATTCCTTTAAGGCTTATGCTATGTTTATTCCTACTCAATCTTATGCGTCGCGAAGCGCTTGCTATGAATCGGGAATTTGAGGAATTGAAATGGTGATACAGATATGATGCGAGATGTTTTCCATGTGTAATTGGTTGGGGGTTGTTGTTATGGCCCTACAGAAGGATAATATGTTGTTTCAGCTCAGTAGTTGTATTTCTGAGAGCCTTAAGGCTATGCTCAGGCAGTGATGATGCTTACGATTAGTTATCGCGCGATGTCGTATGATGATAGAATACTTGCCCATATGTTGGGTCCTGATGAATGGTTTGAAGGGAGGTCTTCTCAGAGTGTGATTTCGAGATTTCGGCAGAGGAAAGGCATTTGGATTATGAATGGTCCGCTTGGGATTGATAAAGTAGTAAGACTTGGTGTTTTCAAGTAAGGTGGGATATGCACCTGTGATGTGATGTCGTCGTCACTGATCGAATGGAATATGTTAAGTTTGTCGGTACTATGGTTTCTTCGGTATCATGGGGTCAGAGTATTGTGAAGAAGTATTGAAGAAGCGACTGTCAGAGACCGTGAGGTGTGATGGTTCAGTACCAGATTAAGTGTTGATAATGAAGGCAACTAGATATAAATGATCTTCGAAGAGTTTGAAGTCGTGGAGAACTTTTGGATTAAGAGCTACAGAGAATGATATTGAATTAAGGCAGCAATTGGGCAGCATATGACGAAGGAAGTCATGTGAGAAGTTCTAGGCAGTGGTTACCTTTTCTAAGAGGCCAGGTGTAAGGAACGGAAATCAGGCAGTTGTTTAAAGGAATGAGATTAACAAGTGCGAGAGTGGAAGCGTAGCGCAAGAGTTCAGTGGTAAGACAACTGCCTATCTTGAGGGAAAGTTTGAGAATTTTAGTGGATGGTGATTGGGTCCGCGAGCTTAAGTTTAAATATGGGTTATTTCGGCAGAAGGTTAGATACAACAGGGAGGAGTTGTTAGGAATGAAGAAGGACGCAATGTGGCGGTGAATTTGAAGATGTTGTAGCGCATTTAATAGACATCCGTGAGGAGCGGGCAGACTAGTAAAGTTAGTAGAGGAAGAAGGGTGCAGGATACGGTATTGATGTTGTAGAGAGTGTGCAGTACAACGTCGTTGGAAGGTGTCAGTTGGTGATTTCCACAGGTGGGTTATCTCTTGTGAATAGGTTAGCGGTTGGGTGATTGACAAGTTTTTGTAAGGGATTCTAGTGGCTATTCGGTAGGAGGCAGAATTGTGAATGATGCTAGAGAATTTGAGTATTTAGGGAATGCAGACAGGGGAATTCGGAAGAATTTGGACGGATTGGTTAAGCAAAATCATGTTAACAAAGGAGAAAGGATCTCAGCAGGGTCTAGAGTAGTGCAAGGAGTAGCTTAGGGCTAAGTGGGGGAGTCTCACCACCTGCAGTTGGGTCGTAGGATTGTGTTATCATGGGGTTGCGGATTTTCGGCGTGTCAGCAAGTTATTATAGCTAAGGGAAAGGAATAAAATGGTAATTGTGAATATGTGAAAAAAATTGGCCCTATTGGGCCAGGGTTAGGCTTTGGGAGATTCAGAATTTATGCTTAAGGCATAGGCGAGTTGTAAGGTTAGTGACTCTGTCACGTGTTTTATCGGAAAGGGGTGTTCATGTGCTAGAAGATCCTTGGAGTTGATTGTATTCGGGGCTAGTCGGAGTGGGTGACTCTCAATAGTGGTCCTAATAGATTCGAAAGTTAAGAATGCGGCGTTTAAGGGTTTCAGGCAGCAGTATGATTAAGAGTCGAGCTTTTGCAGTATAATTCCTGAGAAAGGGAAAATAATTGGAGTGTTCTATGTTAATTGCAGTGTGCAGGATAGTATTTGAGAGAAGTAAACTCCGGGTTGTAGAAAGATTATCAGGAGGTATGAGACGGGTTGCGGAATTTAGGCAGCATGGTCTCGTGAATCAAGGTCACTCGGGATGAGTGAGGGTTGAGTTTGCTATGAGTTGAAGGAAGTTACTATTATTCCTGAGGCAATTAAAGATGATTAAAAGAAGATAGATTGATTAGCCATGATTGAAATGGCACATTTACGGCAGTGATCAGTTCCTTCGATGTGATTAAATTATGCATGTGGCTTGTGCCGGTGTGTGCGAGGCTTGTCGGCTGTCGTAATAAATTTCATGTGGGAGCATTCGAGTGCTATGGCCTGTCAGGTGTAGGCGGATCCCCGAAGGGTTATGGTGGTAGAGACTACTACTTAAGGATTTGCATGTATTGTGATTGTGGGAATCCGCTTGTGTATTGTCATGGTTCTCTTGAATTGAGGTAAGAAAAAGGTTTCTATATGATGAAGTGTTCACCCTATTAGTGATTCAGGAGTTATGATGGAACATTTGTGCTATTTCATATTGGCATATCAGGTTCAGTAAGCAGTATGGAATTAAAAGTAAGGACCAAGATTTCGGTTCGGTGTCGACAAGGATGTCATGAGCTCGGGTTAGCAAGGGAAAAAGGGATTTGAATGATTAAGGTAAGCAGGTGATGTCTTCAGCGTCCTATGAGATCGGTGTTTGATGAAAGAGGCTTTGTATCCTGGTTATGGGATTCTTGATTTGCTTTACAACATTAGTGTGGTCGGTGGTATGGATGTGCATACTTGTTGCCTTGTGTGGAAGGTCGTGGAAGCATGACCACAGGAAGATTATATAAGTGTGACATGTAGTCACCTGATTGGTTGAAGATTTTGATAAAGTATGAGGAAGTGCAACATTGCGTATTTGAGAATTTATGCCTGGAAGGCGTTTGGTTCAGTTGATTGTGGATTGTGGGGTGTTTATCCCGGCTATGATGGTTGTTCTTGTATATAATGAGAGGAAGTGGGTTAATATGGACCCAGGTAAAAGCTATTAGCCTAGTTCGGTGCGAGCAAGGTAGACTCGATATTTGTGGATAGATTTAAATATGATTATGGGCTCCGTATGAGCCAGGCATGTTTATTTCAGTGGAGCGCTCTTCATGGAAAGGTATTAGAACAACATATGTTGTTCTGTCTTCGTCAAATTCATGTGATAATATGATTGTGCCGTGT
>ML328635.1:0-14160 GCA_005239505.1 Nicotiana paniculata
CAATGAAATAACCAATTAAAGCAAGTAACTAAAAAGTAGTCTATATTCAAATCCCCGGCAACGACACCAAAAAATTGTTGGTCCAATCGTACACGCAAGTATACGTGGTCGTAGCAAGTAATATAATGTTAAATCGAATGTCGAACCCATAGGGACTTGCGTAAACTACTTATTGAATCACTCTAATTGCTATTTAATCGATCCAAAAAAAAAATCCAGGAATATAACTAATTTATTCTACGATTATATGAACTAATTATCAAGCAACGAGAATATTGTTGTGTATTCAATAGAGACAAATAGTCCAGGGTTGTGATCAATTCACCACTCGTATTGCATTCTAATTAACTCTCCCTTTCATATAATNACATAGATAGTATATAGAACAAAATTGCTGGCCAAACAATTAGGCAATTAAAAGCAGAATTGAAGAAACAACCATATATTGAGCGAATTAATAATCAAGGTTAAGTTAATATCGAATAACAATATTCATGGCTAAATCACAACCCCAGAACAATGGGTGTTTAGCCACTCATACTAGAATTAAACAATTGCATAAGTCTTACATGAATGGAAAATACTAGAATAAGATGAATAAAACTGATAATCCTTTGCTTCCTCAATGATCTTGTGTGTATATTATCTTCAAAAAGGGCATCCCCCCCTCAAAGCTGTGTTTTTTGGGTCTATTTATATGTTTGGGATAAACTCTAAACTTGTTGGAGACTTCTATTCCAACGGGGAAACACTTAAAACCTTCAAAACTCGGAATTTACCGGACCAGGGACCCCAGGTGTTAAGCCCCAAACGCCCAGCTAAAGCCTGGGTAGGCCAGGCATTTGGGCTCTAACGCCCCACTAACGCCTGGGTATGGCTGGCGTTTGGGCTGAAAAGCCCGGCTAATGCTGGGTTATGCCAGGCTTTTGGGTAAAATGCCCGGCTATGGCCCGAGTCACTCCTTTCGACTCTTGAGCGTATTTTTGACGTTCATACACCCTTTTAGCTCGGCTTCCATCTCCAATTCACCTACACATGAAATAGACTCCATTATGCACATATAACGTATATTTTTATCACAAAAGCACATAAAATGTAAGGTACATGATGCTTAAAACTATGGATTCTAGCCACACATCATAGGACAACCAATTGTGAGCTTAATGTGTGTTCCATGTTTGGTTCAATCCTATGTTGCTTGATACTACTTCTAGTCTATAAAATGAAATACAACATCTATACCTTTATGTGACAATCTAGTCATTAACGATTATGAATTGTGTCCCTCTAAAGTATCACCTGACCTTAATATTCACCATGAATGCTTTAGACTTTGAATCTTTGTGTTATACTCAACATGTTAGGCTGTGTCACAACCCAAAATCCATAAGGTCGTGATGGCGCCGGACACCACTTTCAGGCAAGCCAATCATTAAATGGTTAAGTTAAATTTCCTATTTTAGCATTTTGAAATCATTACCTTTCACTTAACACGCAATATCTAAATAAAATTCATTAAGTAGAAATAACAGTCCAATATTCCATTTTGATAAAATACATCCCAAACACATCCCAGAACCCGGTGACACAAGTACATGAGCAATTTCTAAGATTTTATACAATCATTACAAAACCTGCCCGAGATACAAATTGGACAATGGAATTTAAAACAAAATGAATACAATACAAGGGAGACTCTGTCAGCTGTGGATCGCCTCTGGATGATGCAGCTCGCCTTACTCTCCAAACCAGCCACATCGCTGTGAAAGTACCCGTGCAATAAAAATGCACAGCAAGTGTAGCATGAGTAGAAAAACAACATGTACTCAGTAAATATCCTGCCTAACCTCAGAGAGGTAGTGATGAGGGGTCGATTCAGACACTTGCTAGAAGTCAATTTAGTATAATCAAGTGAGATACTAAGCATGTATGTCATAGGCAGTTTATTAAAATCAGGAATAAATAATATCAACTCCTTCCACATTTAACACTTTAGATCTTCGTTACTTCACTTGACAATTTAAATCATAATCTAGGATAAGAAACATCAGACTTATTTCACATTTTACACATCAATTCTTCTTCTTCTTAACTGGCCATTAAAAACTTCCTTAGGCCGATAAACATGTATAAATCACAGGAAATACGCAACATTTATCATGCGTAAACAAGGTGCCGAGGGTCGAACGACGCGGACCAACAATAATAAATTGTGCACTAGCGAGGGTCGAACGGCTCGAACCATAGATGCATCTATCTTCCCCGCTCGCGAATCGATCATCCGATACAGTTATACATAAATACAGGTTTATCCTGCTCGCGAATCATACATGCGACTCAGGCACCCATAGATACACATATATACAGGATTATCCTGCTCGCGAATCATACATGCGACTCAGGCACCCACGCATATTCACACAATAAGTCCACATTTTTATCAAGAGAGCAGTTACTCAGGAAAGCGGTAAAATTCTTCTTAAAGGAACACGAAAATAGCATTTAAATCTTTGTTTTGAAACTCATTTGCCACGTTTAATAATATCCAATACTATAACCTTATCCGGAACACAATTATCCACGGAGAAATACATCCTCTTTGTAAATGATTAAGAAAGGTACATTCTAGCCTTCTTAGGAATTAAATTACCAATTCAATAGCATGATCAGTCTAATATTATTTGCACGATCACATGATATTTTATTAACAAGGTCACAAGTACGACATGTAACGCATGCTAGTTGATCCTAAACTACCCGGACATGGAATAATAGTAGCTACGCACGGACTCCCGTCAACCCGTGCGTACGTACCCCCCGCAAATAGCAGCACATATTAATTAGTTCACCTAGGGAGACAATTCCCTCTCACAAAGTTAGAAAGGAGACTTACCCCGCTCCGAAATTCCATAATCGGCTTCCAAGCTCTTCCGATGACTCAAATCATTGCACAACGCTCCGAAACTAGCCAAATAACGACAAACTAATGAAAATATACTATAATACTTGTTAACAATTCAAATTATATAATTTCCCAACTCCGATCGAAAAGTTGACCAATTTTCCCTCGGGCCCATGTGCCCCGATTCCGAATTTTTTTGAAGATAATGATTACACATGACTTTACTAGCTCAAATATATAATTTACTCTTAATTTCATGCTCAATTTCGTGGTCAAAATCCAAAATACCAATCTCTAGGTCTTCTACCAAAAACCCACAATTTCAACTAATTTTCATGTTCTAATCCATATATACACATGTATTTAACTCAGAATTGTGAAGAAAACACTTACCACATTTCATATGGTGAAAATCGCCTAAAAAATCGCTTCAATCCGAGTTCCATAGCTCCAAATATGCTAAAAATGGTCGAAACCTCGATATATAACTTTTTCCCAGGTATTTACTCATCGCGATCGCGGAAAATGCTTCACGATCGCGAAGTACAAAAATTTCCAGCCCAAAATTTGCTCTTCGCGACCGTGAAGAACAAATTCCCAGCTCTTGCGAACAGCTATATCCTTTGTTACAAAAATCTAAATTCTAAATGGTTTATTTTTCTAGAAACTATACACAAAGGGCTATAACTTTCATTTTTACACCATCTCAAAATTCCTTATAGATTGTGAGATATGAGCCTCCAAAGTCGAGTCAGTGCAACAAAACATTTCCCCTAAGCGATCGCAAAAGGCTTTCCGCGATCGCGTTTCACTGGCCCATTTCTCTCATTTTACTCATCGCGATCGCGTAGCATATTGCTGTAGCAAAAAATCAGCAGCTATAAATGGTCCGAAACCACCCCGAAACTCACCCGAGCCCCTCGGGACCTCGTCCGAACGTGCCAATAAGTCTGAAAACTTATCACAGACTTAGTCGAGGCCTCAAATCACATCAAACAACGTCAAAATCATGAATCACACCCCAATTTAAGCTTTATGAACTTTGAAATTTCAAACTTCCACACCTTATTCCGAAACCTATCAAATTACGTCCGATTGACCCTAAATTTTGCACACAAGTCATATTCGACATTACGGACCTGCTCCAACTTCCGGAATCACATTCCGACCCCGATATCAAAATTTCCACTTCCGGTCGGATTTCTCAAAAATCTTCAAATTTCTATCTTTAGCCAAATGACTTCAGAATGACCTACGGACATCCGAATTCACTTCCGATCGCGCTCCCCACTCCAGAATCACCATACGAAGCTATTCTCAGGCTCGGATTCGCAAACGGACATCAATCTCACTGAAATGCCTTGCAACCCAAATTTATGAAATTCTTCTAAAATGCTATCTTCCATAATATGCGCCGAAACGCTCCTGGGTTATCCGACTCCCGATCCGAACATACGCCTAAGTACGAAATCATCATAACCTGCTTGAACCTTCAAATCCTGATTCGGAGGTTGTTTACTCAAAATTCCAATCTTAGTTGATTCTTCCAACTTAAGGCTTCTGAAATGAGAATTTTCTTTCCAAATCTACCCGAACTTACCGAATTTCAATTCTGACCATGCGTACGAGTCATAATACCTGAAATGAAGCTGCTCATGGCCCCAAACCGCTAAACGACGTGCTAGAGCTCAAAACGACCGGTCGGGTCGTTACATTCTCCCCCACTTACCGACGTTCGTCCTCGAGCGTGCTAGGATCTTCTCTGGAGTTATCTGAAATCACTATTTAACACCTCGCGCACCTGCCCGTGCTACCTCAACCCAGTTGAGTACATTAGCTTGATAAAACCTAAAGATTTCTTCATTTATCTATATAAAAAGCTCAGAATCCAGTTCCAACGCCTAAAATTTTCCCTGCAAGTCCTAGTTCTAATATGAAAACACCGTATCAATTACCACACAATATGCCAGCACATGACTGCATACCCTTGCTGAATCAGCACCATGCATCACATAACTCATCATCTGACCACAATGACACTACCTGAACCTTATTAGCCAAAATTCCACGAATCTGATGCTTCCAATGCACCTTACAATATATATACATACATCCTACTATAATGTTGACGATACCATCACAACGGAGGAAGTGTGTAGAAATTCATAATCAACTGCCGAGTTAATAAATCATTGAATATCTCCTCTTGACTAGAATCATCACCTCATTACAAACCAATAAGGGTAACTGTCCTTTAATGTATTTCACATAATCTTATCGCGCTGATCCCTGATGCAATAATCTCGTCTCACCCAGTATGAACTGCTCAAACAACAAATCACCCCAACATGACCGATGGTCTCACATGATACCACAATGCGCCAATACGCCATAACTCGAACATGATATATAAAGAAATGACTTAGTAAAAGACTACTCAAGTAACGCGACTTATAATGAACTCTCCTCATAAAAAAGAAAGTGAAACACAAGAAAATAGATATAAGGGACCGTACTCAACATCACACTGTTGCGGCGTGCAACCCGATCCGAATAACATGCCCGTGGAGGCGTGCCACCCGATCCAAATAACATAACCGTGGCTGCGTGCCACCCGATCCAAATGACATAAAATTCACGTAAGAAGACACACCGAGCTAAATTTCTCATACCACAAAATACTGAATATCAGTCACAAGCACACTAAGTGCATAATACCATCCTGGGGAGACTGATAAAGCCATATTCTACAAAACTCAAGCACCATTGGGGTGCGATATATATATTCTGAATTTCAGGAGCTATCTTACTCACATAACATCACCACTACGCGGAAATCTCAACACACAAGGAATTATCAAGCCGTTCCACAACTCACACGGCACAACATAATATTACATGAGATGAACGAAGAAGGAGCAACATTTTTTGTTCTAATACCTTCCCATGAAATGCGCTATACCGAAATGAACACACCTGACTCATACGGAGCCCTTAATCATATTTAAATCCATCCACAAACACCGAGTCTACCTTGTTCGTACCGAACTAGGCGAATAGCTTTATCTGGGTCCATATTAACCCACTTCCACTCATAATACACAAGAACAACCATCGTAGTCGAGATAAACACCCATGCACATTTGCATGAACCATACGCATAACTCAATAACACCGACGAAACTGATCACTGCCGCACATGTGCCATTTCAACCATGGCTACTCAATCTATCTTCTTTTAATCATCCTTAACTTCCTCAAAAATAATAGTAACCCCATTCAACTAATAGCACACTCAATCGTCACTCATCCCGAGTGGCCTTGATTCACGAGACCATGCTGCCTCAATCCCACAAATCGTCTCATACCCTCCTTGTGTGCATTCATATCCCCGACCGATATACCCATCCTGATAATATTTCTACCAATCCGGAGTTTACTTCTCTCACTCTCCCAATACTATCCTGCACGCTGAAAATAACATAGAGCACTCCAACCATTTTCCCTTTCTCTGAAATTATGCTACATAAGCTCGATTCGTAACCATACTGCTTCCTGAAACCTTAAATGCCACATTCTTAACCTTTGAATTTACTAGGACCGCTATTGAGAGTCACCCACTCTGACTGGCACCGAATACAATCAACTCCAAGGCTTTTCTAGCAAATGAACACCCTTTTCAATGAAGCATGCGACTGAGTCACTACCCTAACAACTCGCCTATGCCTTAAGCATATATTCTGAATCTTCCAAAGCCTAACCCTGGTCCAACAGGGCCAATTTTTCCACACATTTGTCAAATCCTATGCACAATCACCATTTTACTCCTTTACCTTAGCTGCAATAACTTGCCAACACGTCGATAATCCACGACCCCATGGGAACACAATCCTACAACCCAATTGCAGGTGGTGGGACTCCCCCACTTAGCCCGAAGCTACTACTTGCACCACTCTAGACCCTACCGAGATCCTTTCTCCTTTATTAACATGATTTTTCTTAACCAATCCTTCCAAATTCTCTTGTTAGCACTCCCTAACTACTCAAATTCCCTAGCATCATTCACACATTATGCCTCCTACCGAATAGCTACTAGAATCCCTCACAGAAACTGCCCAACCACACAACCGCTAACCTACTAACAGGAGACAACCGACATGTTGAAATCACCAACTGACACCTTCCAACGACGCTGTACTGCACAATCTCTACAACATCAATACCCTATCCTGCGTCTTTCTTCCTCTACCAACTTTACTAGTCCGTCCGCCCCTCATGGACGTCTATTAATTGCGCTACAACATCTTCAAATTCACCGCCACATTGCGTCGTTCTTCATTCCTAACCACTCCTCCCTGTTGTATCTAACCTTCCGCCGAAATAACCCATATCTCAACTACCCGATTTTCGTTCCTTACACCTGGATTTTTAGAAAATGGAACCACCGCCTATCACTTTTCACATATCTTCGTTCCTCATACGCTGCCCAATACAATATCATTCTCTGCAGCTCTTACACCAGTAGATCACCACGACTTCAAACTCTCCGAGGATAATCTTTCTCGAGCTGCCTTCAGTAGAAACAAGTATTCCATCCTGAACCACCACGCACTATGATCTCTGACAACCACTTCTTCAGTACTACTTCACAACATTCTAACCCAGTGCCACCGAAGAAACCATAGCACCGACAGACTTAACACATTCCATTCGATTAATGATGACGACATCACATCACAGGTGAATATCCCACCTTACTTGAAAACACTAAGTCTTACTGCTTTATCAATCCAAACCTGACCATTTATAACCCAAATGCCTTTCCTCTGCTGGAACGAAAATACTGCAATCTCGAAATCACACTCTGAGAAGACCTCCCTTCGATCCATTCATCACCCCCAACATATGGGCAAGCATTCTATCATCATATCGACATCGCGCGATAACCAGTCGTAAGCGTCATCACTACCTGAGCATAGCCTTAAGGCTCTAAAAAACACAGCTACTGAGCTGAAATAACACATTATTCTTCTGCAAGGCCAGAACAACAACCACAATCAATTACACATGGAAAACATCTCGCATCATATCCGTAGCACCATTTTAATTCCTCAACTTCCCGATTCATAGGAAGCGCTTCGCGACGCGTAAGATTGAGTAGGAATAAACATAGGCATAAGCCTTAAAGGAATCAAATCGCACGATGAGGAATCAAGAAGGGAAGTACTCCTAACAGCTATGTAGCCTCTCGAATATAAGTACAGACGTCTCCGTACCGATCCGCAAGACTCTACTAGACTTGCTCATGATTCGTGAGACCTACCAGAACCTAGAGCTCTGATACCACGTTGTCACGACCCAAAATCCATAAGGTTGTGATGGCGTCGGACACCACTGTCAGTCAATCCAATCATTAAATGGTTAAGTTAAATTTCCTATTTTAGCATTTTGAAATCATTAACTTTCACTTAACACGCCATATCTAAATAAAATCCATTAAGTAGAAATAACAGTGAAATATTCCATTTTGATAAAATACATCCCAAACACATCCCAGAATGAATACATCCCAAACACATCCCAGAATGAATACCCGATGTCACAAGTGCATGAGCAATTTCTAAGATTTTATACAGTCATTACAAAGCTTGTCTGAGATACAAATTGGACAACGGAATTTAAAACAAAATGAATACAATACAAGGGAGACTCTGTCAGCTGCGGATCACCTCCGGATGATGCAGCTCGCCTAAGTCTCCAAACCAGCCACATCGCTGTGAAAGTACATGTGAAATAAAAATGCACAGCAAGTGTAGCATGAGTACGAAAAACAACGTGTACTCAGTATGTATCCCGCCTAACCTCAGAGAGGTAGTGACGAGGGGTCGATTTAGACACTTTCTAGAAGTGAATTTAGTATAATCAAGTGAGACACTAAGCATGTAAGTTATAGGCAGTTTATTAAAATCAGGAATAAATAATATCAACTCCTTCCACATTTAACACTTTAAATCTTCGTCACTTCAGGTTACAATTTAAATCATAATCTAGGATAAGAAACATCAATCATAATCTGGGATAAGAAACATCAGACATATTTCACATTTTACACATCAGTTCTTCTTCTTCTTAACTGGACATTAAAAACTTCCTTAGGCCGATAAACAAGGTGCCGAGGGTCGAACGGCGTGGACCAACAATAATAAACTGTGCACTGCCGAGGGTCGAACGGCCGAACGGCCGAACCATAGATGCAACTATCTGCCCCGCTCGCGAATCGATCATGCGACGTGGTTATACATAAATATAGGGTTATCCTGCTTGCGAATCATACATGTGACTTAGGCACCCATAGATATACATAACTACAGGGTTATCCTGCTCGTGAATCATACATGCGACTCAGGCACCCGTGGATACACATATTCACACAATAAGTCCACATTTTTACCAAGAGAGCAGTTACTCAGGAAGGCGGTAAAATTCTTCTTACAGAAACACGAAAAATAGAATTTAAATCCTTGTTTTGAAACTCATTTGCCAAGTTTAATAATATCCAATACTATAACCTTATCTGGAACACAATTATCCACGGAGGAATCAATCCTCTTTCTAAATGATTAAGAAAGTTACACTCTAGCCTTCTTAGGAATTAAATTACCAATTCAATAGCATGACAAGTCTAATATTATTTGCAGGATCACATGATATTTTATTGACAAGGCCACAAGTACGACAAGTAAAGCATGCTAGTGGGTCCTAGACTACCCGGCCATGGCATAATAGTAGCTACACACGGACTCCCGTCACCTCGTGTGTACGTAGCCCCCGCAGATAGCAGTACATATTTAATTAGTTCACCTAGGGGGACAATTCCCCTCACAAAGTTAGAAAGGAGACTTACCCCACTCTGAAATTCCATAACCGGCTTCCAAGCCCTTCCGATGACTCAAATCGTTGCTCAACGCTCCGAAACTAGCCAAATAACGGCAAACTAATGAAAATATACTCTAATACTTGTTAACAATTCAAATTATATAAATTCCCAACTCCGCTCGAAAAGTTGACCAATTTGCCCTCAGGTCCACGTTCCCGGATTCCGAAATTTTTGAAGATAATGATTACCCATGACTTTACTAGCTTACATATATAATTTACTCTTAATTTCATGCTCAATTTCGTGGTCAAAATCCAAAATACCAATCTCTAGGTCTTCTACTAAAAACCCACAATTTCAACTAATTTCCATGTTCAAATCCATATATACACATGTATTTAATTCAAAATTGTGAAGAAAACACTTACCACATTTCATATGGTGAAAATCGCCTAAAAAATCGCTTCAATCCGAGCTCCATAGCTCCAAATACGCTAAAAATGGCAACCTCGATATATAACTTCTGCCCAGGTATTTACTCATCGCGATCGCGAAGTACAAAAATTTCCAGCCCAAAATTTGCTCTTCGCTATCGCGGAAAAAGCTTCGCGATCGCGAAGAACAAATGCCCAGCTCTTCCGGACAGCCTCTATTAGAATGGTCATAACATTTTGCACAGAACTCTAAATGACAAATGGTTTAATGTTCTAAAATCTAGAGTCGAAGATCTACAACTTTCATGTTTTTGTAATCTCCCAATTCAGCCCTGTGCAACACAAATTTCTTCTTTATCTTCCCGGATACCTTTTAGTGTAACAGCCATATCTCTTTGTACACAAATGCAAATGCTAAATGGTTTGATTTTCTAGAAACTAGACACAAAGGGCTACAACTTTCGTTTTACACCATCACAAAATTCCTTATAGACTGTGATATATGAGCCTCCGAAGTCGAGTCATTGCAGCAGAACATTTCCTCTAAGAGATTGCGAAAGGCTTTCTGGGATCGTGTTTCACTGACCCATTTCTCTCATTTTACTCATCGCGATCGCGATTAATTCCCAGCGATCGTGTAGCACACTGCTGTAGCCGAAAAACTGCAGCTATAAATGGCCTAGAAATGGTCCGAAACCACCCCAAAACTCACCCGAGCCCCTCGTGACCCTGTCCGAACGTGCTAACAAGTCTGAAAACGTATCACGGACTTAGTCGAGGCCTCAAATCACTTCAAACATTGTCAAAATCATGTATCGCATCCCAATTCAAGCTTTATGAACTTTGAAATTTCAAACTTCCACATCCGATGCCGAAACCTTCAAATTACGTCTGATTGACCCCAAATTTTGCACACAAGTCATATTCAACATTACGGACTTGCTCCAACTTCTGGATTGCATTCCGACCCCGATATCAAAATTTTCACTTCCGGTCGGATTTCGCAAAAACCTTCAAATTTCTATCTTTAGCCAAATGACTTCAAAATGACCTACGGACATCCGAATTCACTTTCGATCGCGCTCCCAACTCCAGAATCACCATACGAAGCTATTCTCAGGCTCGGATTCCCAAACGGACATCAATCTCACTGAAATGCCTTCCAACCCAAATTTATGAAATTCTTCTAAAATGCTATCTTTCATAATATGCGCCGAAACGCTCCCGGGTTATACGACTCCCGATCCGAACATACGCCCAAGTCCGAAATCATCATAGGAACCTGCTGGAACCTTCAAATCTTGATTCGGAGGTTGTTTACTAAAAATTTCAATCTTAGTTGATTCTTCTAGCTTAAGGCTTCCGAAATGAGAATTTTCTTTCCAAATCCACCCTAACTTCACGAATTTCAATTCCAACCATGCGTACCATAATACCTGAAATGAAGCTGCCCATGGCCCCAAACCGCTGAACGACGTGCTAGAGCTCAAAATGACCGGTCGGGTCGTTACAGGCTGCCTGTTGACAATTGTAGACCATGCCTACTTGTTTGTTTACTATACCTAATTGCCATTCTCTGACAATGACTTTATTAGACCTTCATGCCTTAGATTACAAGTTTTGAGTGTCTTTTAGTCTTACTTTGTCTTATGTTTCACTATAAACTTGTTGTTTTGGAAACTAGGTATGTATATGTGCTTACCATGTCAAATTAAAAGATGTACCTTTCCAACTCTGCTAATACTTTGCATGTTATAGTTTTTCACTTGTTATGGACTTATGTTCTTAGTTTTTCATGTCATGTGGAGACTAAGTCTTACTAATTCTCCTAGTTTTATGTTTAGTCCCTTGTTTGACCAATCCTGTCACTCTAGCTTCAAAAATCCTAGTGCAACTATGTCTTATGTGAGTCTTGTCAATATGTTTCATGATTATGTATCTATGTCCTATTGAGAATTTTTGTTAGTAGTCCTTGGAGCTATTTAATTTGTTTCCATGTGTAGCTCGTTAACTTGTGTGGTTAAGCTGTCCATGTGCAAAGCGAGTGAGTTTCTTTTTGGGCCTAGTGTGGGTCCCTTGTGGGTTTGAGATGAGCGATTGAGACAATCTAATGTTTGGGGGTGTATTTGGATCTGGCTCTGCTATTTCTATGAAGAATGAGCCTGCTGATGGCCCAGGCTTTACTAGGTTAATTTCCTCTGGGGCAATGCTATTTATTGGGCTTGTAGTCGTTTTAGTGTGTAATGTTTGAACTTGTGATCTTCTATTTTTGGGCCTGTAATAATTTGTAAACATACAATTGGGGAATTAGTGAATTGGGGAATCATGTATATTCTAAGACTTGCATAAAAGGGTAGAAAATATGCCTATAAGGTCTACGTGGTCTATTTTTCTATTTTGTTCAGCATGCCATATATGCTATTTAGTTTCAGGTGTTGTACACTAATAGAAAGCATGTATGTAGAAATCACGCACATACTTCACTTCATTTTTCAAATATGCTATATTTGTTTCCATGTCAACTATCCAACACTCTTAGATAACATGTTTATAGGATGCAACAATGTAATGCCTTTACTTACTTAGATACCATGACTATAGGGTCTTGACTAATTAACAACTACTTCCCACTACTTTTTGCACTACTACACTTAGATAGCATGCCTATAGGGGTAAAGTATTATAAAATCATTTTCAATAGCCAACTATTAGAAATCCTACCTATAGAGTATTTTCACCTGCTTACGATGCATATCTATAAAATCAACTTTAGTAATTCAGAATTATGAGGTTGCTTTCGTTAGTTTACTATGCAAACAATTAGAAACCATGCATGTAGGGTTTGTAATGATCTAATCTGCCCACACATTAATCCAGAAGCTGCAACACTTCTTGTATAATACTGGAATCACATAGAAATCATGCATATTGGATTTAACGATTCTAATACGTCCTAATTCTATCTACTGTCCAACCAGAAATTTGTTTGCGTTCTTTCCTGCTTATGTGTGGAGGTTAACTTAATCCTTTTATTGCTATTGTATGCAGTCCTATCTATTTTGAATGTCGACTAATTTTATCATTTTTTGAGCAACCTAAGTAAAGTTTAGAACCACCTAATAGTAGGTCCAAATCCTCCTGGGCCATAGGCATGGGACGAGTAGTGCACGCATATGATACGACTTAGAAATGAACTAGAACACCTTTAAGTAAACAACTTCAACATAGTAATCGGGTAGCAGGAGATGATAGTCTGTGCCCGCGAAATAATATGAGCAACCCCTATTGTAATGACCCGGCCGGCCGTTTCGAGAGTTGTAGCCCCATTCCCCAATTTTCTGATTCTTTTGTGTTCTATGGCTGTTATATGACTTACTGGGTTAGTTGGTTCGGGTTTGTCACACCTCCTTTTTATACACCCTAAGGGGGTATGGGACTTTTTCCAATTAAAGTGACATTATTCGAAATGGGGTTATTTTATTTATTAGAGTCGCCACTTGGAATAGTTTATTTGGTGTTCCAAGTCACCGGTTTATNACGCGTACGCATACTCGTTTAGTTCGACGTGTCAAGAATCATGTCACACGTATGGTGCAAGACTAAATTGCATAGTTGAATCATATGATATACCATACATTTTATACGCATAAAATATATTTGTTAAGTGTTTAATGGAGTTTATTTCATGTATGGGTGAAGTGGAGATGAAATGGATCTAAGGGATGCAACTACGTCGGAACATACGTAAAAGGAGACACCCGGGTGATAGCCGGGCGACAAAACCAAACAACTTGGCCCTGCCTGGCGTTAGCCAGGCGTTAGGGCTGAAACGCCAGCCCTTGCCTGGCGTTAGCCAGGTGTTAGGGCTGAAACGCCAGCCCTGTCCTGGCGTTAGGGCTGAAACGCCAGCCCTAGCCTGGCGTTAGCCAGGCCTTTGAGTCTAAACG
>ML328637.1:0-51499 GCA_005239505.1 Nicotiana paniculata
CCCCCCATGGCATGTTTAAGACCACAAGATTTAAATGACATTTTGGAATATTATACACATCTTTAGTTTAAGACCAAAAGATTCAAAAGTCTCTCTTAATTTCTCAAACTATGTAATCCAGTCAAACTAAGAGACATAAAACAAAGCGGATAGAGTATTAAACAGACATCCGCTTATAAGAAGATTTAGTGATGAAGAAAATTAAGAAGAATTTATTTGTTTCACAGTAACATTTACATGATACCAGTCACTATGCATGTGTGTTGCACATGTACTTTAGATGATTTTGGAGAGCATATCATTGGAAATTGTCTTATAAAAGTTGTATCAACAATCTAATAATGAATTCAAAATGATCAGACATTATTTGAGCTTATAAATTTGAAAAAAAAAATTTAGTTAATTATTATTGCGATATTTTTTAATAAAAAATCTTCCTTTTGATTTGTTCTCTTCCCTTCTTTTTTGGGGGAACATAGCTTAAAATAATTTCCACGGATCATAATAGCTTTAAGTGATGACAGAGGCAAATATCTAAGCTAGCACCGGAGAGAAGTACACCAAACAATACTTGGTCCTAAGCTTATATGCATAGTTCGAAAGCGATCATAAAAAATTAGTTATATGTATTTTACCCAATTCAAATAAGGAACGAATTTACATAAGTAAAATCTCACTCCATTTTAATTCTTGAAATTAGGAGTTCCTACTCGGTTCAAATAAGGAAATATTTAGTAACCAAAACTTTAGTTAATCTCAAAGTCCTAAATATTAGAAAAATAATATACAAGTGAAATCTATTTTTATAGAGTAAAAAAATCAATGAACATTTCGTGTTGGTATAATAAAAACATGAAACCCAACGTGAAATATGATCGACATTTTTACCCTTTTAAAAATATATTTCACATTGGACAAAAGTGTCATTTTATTATTTTTCTAATATTTAGATTTTGAGGTTAATTAAAATTTTGATTATTAAATTTTTTCTTATTAGAACTGTATATGTATGAACTCCTAATATTTAGGAATTTAAAATCGACTAAGATTTTGCTTATATAAATATATTCCTTATTTGAATTGTGTAAATTAGCTATAACTCATGCCTTAGTCGTGCTTTTGAACTATGTGTATAGGGTTAGGATCGCATCCAATACTATTTGGTTCACTTTTCTCTGGTGCTAGCTTAGATCTCTACCTTATTGTCATCACATAAGCTATAATAATGAGGGAAAAATCGCCCCCAGGGCCCTAGCTCAAGTGGCAAAGGGTGGTGGATTTGTGTCTTAGGTCACAGGTTCAAGCCCTCACACCATGCAAAGCAAAGCCTGGTATTTAAGTGGAGAAGAGTAGAGAGGCGAGCCCATTATCCACCGAGTTTCTAAGACTCCGGTTGATCCAAAGGATCGGCCCCAGACGGATTTCTCGATCATCAAAAAAAAAAAAAAAGTAATAATAATAATAATAATGAGTGAAAAATCATTCATTCTAGATGTGTTCCAAAGGAAAGAAAGAAGTAAAAAGGAAAAACAAAAAAAGATTGTAAATCTCGAAATATTAATCACTATTTATTAGAATCAAAATCTAAAATGACTCATTTCAATCCATTAATCTAAAGTTCAGAATTTAGATTTCTTCAAAGTAAAATCCATATGACATACGGATGAATTATTGGCACTGATGAGTACAATTGGTAATTTTATATTTTGGAGTGCATTTGTGAAAGTTCTAATTTGTAGATATTTATATTGCAATGTTTATCGTGAAAATACCAAATTTTGATTTGACTAAGGATATCAACTATGTAAAATTGTTGTCCTAGATAAACTTCAAAACCTAATGACGAAAATCTAAAACAAACAAAAAAGGAGAAACGGGGAAAGAAAAAGAAAACAATTTCAGCAGTGGATAGTTTCATCAAATAATTTGCCGTAGATAGTCCAACCAATTATTTGATCTGGTTAAAAAAAGAACGCCACTTTCTATATTTAGTAACTCCTTTCCAACATCCCACATGGCATTTCAAGACCACTAGACTTAAAGTATGCACATCTTTAATTTAAGACCACAAGATTCGAAAGTCTCTCTTACTTTCTTAAACTCTACGTCCAATCAAACTAAGACACATAAAATAAATGGAGGGAGTATTAAATAGACATCCACTTCTAGAAAGATTTTCTGATGTGGAAAATTCAGAAGAAACACTATTATTTGTTCACAATAGCATGACATTAGTCATTACGCATGTGTGTTGTACATTATTCCAAGTATTGAAGAGCAAATCATTGCAAAATATCTTATGAAAGTTGTTGTATCAATAATCTAAGACTGAATTCAAAATGATTCGATATTATTTAAAGTTATAAATTTAAATGAAAAAAAAAATATTTAGTTGATTATTATTGTGATTTTAGTTTCTTTTAAAAAAATCTTCCTTTTGCTTTGTTCTCTTCCCTTTTTGTGGAACATGTCTTGTATGATTTTTCACCCATTAGCTTAGATGATGATAGCGCAGAGATTTAAGCTAGCTCCAGCTTATTCTGTAACAGATTTTCAACCTCCCTTCAAGAAGAAATAGCAATTTCGGACAAAAGTGTACCAAAGAATACTTGGTGGAATCTTATCTCATATCCATAATTTGACAGAGTTCATAGTTAAGGAGATATAGTTACTTTTTACAATTCAAATAAGGAATGGATTTATATAAAGTTAAATCTTAATCGACTTTAAATTCCTAAAATATTAGAAGTTTCTACATAGTTCAAATAAGGAAAGATTTAATAATCAAAACTTTAGTTAATTTCAAAGTGCTAAATATTAGGAAAATAATTAAATAACAATTTTTGGGCAATGTAAAATCCATTTTTGAAGAGTAAAAAGGTCTATCAACATTTTCGTGTAGGAATAATAAAAGCACGAAACTCAACATGAAATATTAGTCGACCTTTTTACCCTTTAAAAATAAATTTTATATTGGACAGAATTGTCATTAATTATTTTCTACTTTGAGATTAACTAAAGTTTTGGCTATTAAATCTTTCCTTATTTGAACTATATATGTATGAACTCCTAATATTTAGGAGTTCAAAATCGAGTAAGATTTTACTTATATAAATCCTTTCCTTATTTGAACTGTGTTAAATAACTATAACTTCTTCCTTACGAGTGCTTTTGAACTATGTATATGGGGTTAGGACTGCATCCAACATTATTTGGTTCAGTTTCCTCCGGTGCTAGCTTAGGTCTCCACCTTATGTTATTACTTAAGCTGGATGGATTCAATATTAGTATCATTATTCATAACATATTTTTTAAATGACATACTCTTCAAAATCACATGAAATACATGTACATGGCACATGCATAATGACTAGTAATAGTATATATAAGAACACTTAATCATCAAAACAAAAAGTTGAAATACTAATTAGATCAATTAACATGCTTTGTCGCCAACTAATCATGGAATTAATTCTCTTTTTATTTCATTTCCTCTTAGAAGGGGAACCTTGAGATAACTGGTAAAGTTGTTGTTATGTAACCAGGAGGTCACGGATTCAAGCCGTAGAAACAGCCTCTTGCAGAAACGCAGGGTAGCGTACAATAGACCCTTGTGGTCCGGCGCTTCCACAAATCCCGCGCATAGCAGGAGCTTAGTACACCGGGTTACCTTTACTTTTATTTAATTTCCTCTTAATTAGGATAGCTATGAAGGATATATTTTCTGCCAATAATGTAAGCAAATTAATAACTTTTTTTCCGGACTGCACCTAATGTTAACTTAAAAGCTTAATGTGTTAAGTACATTTTAGGAAAGCAGAACTTGAACATCAGAAACTTACACCGAACTTATACAGCGCCAAGAATCAGTCAACCAAATCTTAACAAGTTTGTCATCTCCAGCAGATACAAAGAGCTTGCCTTCAGCACCATACCGAATTGCTCTTATTGAATCCTTATGCATGTGCACCCCTGAATCATCCACCAATGAAACCGAACAACCTTCTCTGCATCAAAATAGAGAGTTTAATATATAGCCAAGTTGTAAAGCGCAAATCTTTGTTTCTTCAAGTAGCATAAATCTATAACAAAAAACAGATAACAGAATCTCAATTCAGTGTCATTAGGACAAAAAAGAGTCTTTGTTACTGTTGTTACACTTCCCTCTGATTTTCTTATAGAAATAAAATATTTACCAGTATTACAACGACATGGGTCTGAAATAAGTCAAACCTATATAAAGGATTACTTCCATTAAGGAATAGATGATAGTACAATTCTGCTTTACATGTTATTATAAAGAACTGTTATTGTAGAAAAATCTAATCTTTATCGAAAAGTTATATTGAAATCTTTAGGAAAAACTTTTTTGGAAAAATGCGTGGAAAAACCCTTGATTTTTGTATGCCCGATAAAAAAGTTGTTTCAGCTTCGAAACTCTGTCCACCCTTCTTCACTTAAAAATCAGAATTAGTGCAACAGCGAAGTTTCCAAACAAAGTCTAAGAGAAAAGAGAGCACAGATATGAGTGGCAAAATATCTATGATTGAATTCAAAAATGCATAGGCCTCGGGCAATTTGCCCAAGACAAAACAACTGAAATAAAGGTTCAAATTTAGACAAATACCGATCAAACAAAAGGTGTTAAGCATACTAGACTTTCGTAACTCGTGACTTTTGTAACTCGTGACGTGGGTCTACAACACATTAGTGCTGCATAAAAAAGCCCCTTTCTTAAATCTCTATGAAAAAGAGAAAAAAAATTGCTTCAGTTTAGAAGCATTTCAATATATTTAAGGGAACAATAAGACAAGGACGGAGAAATATTTTTGATAATTGCTCCACAACAACAACAAACCTAATGTAATCCCCACAAGTGGGATCTGGGCAGGGTTGTGTGACACATATCTTACCCCTACCTTCGGAAGGTAGAGAAGCTGTTTCCGGTAGACCCTCGGCAATTGTGCTCTCTCTCTCTCTATATATATATATATAAGAGAGAGAGATACTTACTAGTCTCGGCACGCACGTTACACGTGTGTATTCGGTCTCTAGAAGAGTAAAACTTTAAATAATATAAATATTCTATTAAAATTTGTGTTTGGTCGACAGAATAAAAGTGAAGACAAAAGTGTAAATACAAAAATGATAATTGTCGATTCTACTTAGCCAACTCAATAAAGGAAAAAATTCTACCTTAGAAGTCAAGCATTTTTAGTCAATATATTCAAAACTTGAATTTTGTTCAAGTTTTATTTTTATTACCAATTTCACAAATTTTCACGTTTACTTTATAGTTTTAGCAATATTTAAAAGTTTTTTTATTTTATTTTGAAAATCTACTTATTTTTTATTCTTAAACACACAAATAAATTCAGCTAACTTAGAGAAGTTGTTATTTTTTCTTCACGCGAGCAAAAAGTAAAATTTTCCATTTATTTAATCTATAGAAAATAATATGATAGCTTGCTAATCAAATTACATTTAATTATAAATCTTATTATTTTTTTGTGGTTTCTTAGTTAAGGATTATAGCATACTCCATTCCTAGATTTCGGTCCAACTATAGACACGTTCTTGAACTTTATACTCCCTCCGTCCAAGTTTATGTGAAGCTTTCTATATTTGGATTAATTAAAATTTTAATTAATTCATTTTAAAACCACAAGTTCCAATAGTTTTCCTTATATTAAACTTCGTACCCAGTGAAATTATGAGCGCATAAATACGAACAAGTACTAAGTTTGAACACTTTATCATAAAAGTTACTGAATTAATATTATAGTTAAATGACGCTTACTGAAGATTAAAGACACGGAGATTTGAACCGACGGCGACAGCAACGGATTGATGAGTTGGGTGAACTGCAATTAAAGCTGGAGCAACCTCCGATTCACGATTCTGTTCACAATCATCCATGTTAGTTTCCTCCATTGTTGTTGAGAAGAGTAAAAACCTTCGTTTTTCTCCCTAGGGTTTAAAGCTGTAGGTTTTACAATTTAGGCAGAGACGATTCTGTCAATTGAGTCCGTTATTTTGGACGGCCCATATTTGGCAGTGATGTAGTCCAGAACTTGCGGCCCATGTTGACTTCTTTTTTAAAAAATATTCTAAAAAAAATATTTTACTGTATTATCAAATATTATTATGGTGTTAAAAGAGAATGGGGTAACACTATATAATTCTTGAGGATAAATGCAAAAGGTAGAAAAGATATGACACTATAAAAAAAAATATCCTTATAAGCGATACACATTACTAATTGAGAATATTTTAAACTTAGCACTTTTACTTTAGGTCTTATGTTTTTTAAGAGAGGTTTAATTTTTCAAAGATTTAAACGTTAATAAAATATACAGAACGTCTAATGCTTTTTACACGCATGTGCCTAATATTGATATCTCAGTCAGGATTCATGTAGCCAACCCGAACTTGTTTGAAATTGAAGCACAATTGTATTTCATGACTTAATTGTGTTATCATAAGTTGTGGCCGCTAAAACTTCAATCTTATATATAGTCATATATAAATGTTTAAGTGACTTAATTGTGTAAAAATGCAGATGTAGAAAAGTTAAAACTTATTTTTTAGTGTGTGGGTCAACCTTTAACCGCACCAAGTGGAATTTGGGACACAACAGTATACGCACTTTAACAGCTATTTTGAGAAACTAACCCAGATATACACCAATAGAGTGAAGATTGACAGCCAAAACAATGACAAAATAATGCTCCTCAAGCAACGAAAGCATGACTGAATAACCAAGTATTTAGCACTATAGTGCTCATTAATGCAAATGCAAATAGATGTTAACATCTCTAGTTCTCAAAGTACGGACTGAAATTCATTCCTCTAGCAAATGGAAGCAATAGGATTTACACATTAGGCAAGCAGGGTGCAAGAAAGCTGAACATCTCGTTTCTTCCGCGTTTCTGGCATGGGATTTTATTTACCGTAGCTTTTAGATAGCTAATCGCTAAGCCGAGACAGCTCACAGAGGTCGTTTCAGATAAGATTCCCATCATATTCAGTCTACGGCGAGGGAGAGAAGGCACCTAACACGTTCACCCTCAACTTCCATCCGTCATTAGTAATCTTAATTCATTTTTCCTATTCACCAGTATGCTGCGTGCTGCAACTAGTAGCCGTTTTATTGTCAATTGTTCATTGTAGCATTTACCCTAAAACACTGCATTGAATTTCATCCACATTTCCTAAATTCTCAGCTGTGTGCAGGCAAGGATTGTCCCTCTGCACCTTGTCATTGGAGCAACCTTACGCCACACCAACCTCTCATTTCCAAGCGTCAATACATCAACATCAGACAACACTTTGATGTTACAATTCCAATGCTCCGGTCCATTAACCCCTCCAACTATATAAATATCATCTCCAAGCCCTATCATAGCAAACCCAATTCTTCTACGAAACTCAGATGCTGAAACTACCATCTCTCTTACTTCTTTTTCCTGCTTGTAAATGAACCAATTGCTCATAACATAAAGCTTTTCCCTAACGACAGTCATTGGACCCTGGAGCCAAGAATACTCGTGAACGGTCCAACCTTGCTTGACATTTTCCAAAACCTGAATAGTCGATAAACCTTTATGCAAGACATGAACTTTACCGCCAACAACCACTCCTGAGCATGCGGAATTGTGCGCGTGATGGAGATCGGGTAATTGAACCCAGACATCCTTTTCTGGATCATAGATTTCCGCGTTACATATTGATTTCCTGTAGTTAGTAAAACCCCCTGCAACAATTATCTTCCCCTCCAATACGCAACAAGCAAACATGGCACGAGGGAAAATCATAGACGCACGCCGACTCCACACACGTGTTACAGGGTCATATGACCAGACCTCATCAGTCGCGAAAATCCCATCTTGGTCACCTGTCAATGGATCCACAGCATCACTGCCACCGCCTAAAACAAACAGCTTTCCAGCAGTAGAAACGACACTGAAGCGAGCAAGATGACTGATGTTTGAGGGGAGAATAGGGAGAGTAATCCAATGGTCATGCATAGGATCATAAAGCTGTGATAAATTTTCAGGTTCAAATGCAAATACACATAAAAACTCTTCAGACGAGTTGACCTCCTTTCTCGCTTTAAATAGTTCGGCACTTCGAATGGCAGCTCTCCAGGAATGGGAAACAAGCTCTAACTTTGGATGAAGGTGGAACGGAACCCGTGCAATGCACCTAAGGGCAACAGCATTGGGAAGACCTTCAATGAGTGCAGTCATAACCACCAAGCTTGCATCTATTTTTATCAGCAAATAATGATTGTGGTGCACTACTGTTGGCTGGCGTCAACCTGAAATATGCAATTTGAATTGTTAGCTCTAGAATAAAGAGAATCATGAAGTAAATTGCTAGCATTTTACATAACACTCTTCTGAATAAAAAAGGCCGACATCTCTTCTCAGCCAAACATTGTACAAAATTGTGTCAAAGAGGTTAACCAATACATTAGCAATATAATCAGTGGACTGACTTTTAAACACGTTACAGCAAAACGAAGTTTCACAGTTGGCCTACCTCGCCAAGCTCAAAAATCACATTTAGAAACTTCCAATTCAAAGCTAAAAACATCTGACCACATAGCAGACTGAAACAACAAGTTGAATAATCCTACCATACAAACTATGCCCTTTTTTTTCTAGTGAAACCTCAGTCCATAATGAATTCAATGTATCAGTACCTCAGAACGGCAGATTCTCTGATCGCCTCATCAAGCACTTCTAGCTTATTAAAAGTGTTATTACATGGCAGAGTCACAACAATCTCTCTAGAAAGTATGAGAGAAAGGTTTCCTGGATGTTGTCGCCTGCAGCTTCTTCTTTGCAGATCATTCGGCACTTGAGATTGTGCGAGTGTGGCTAAGGGGCATCACTTGCCGGCAAAGAAGTCCATGGGACACTTGGGAGTTGGGACATATATTAACTTTGGGAAGAAGTGAAATTGACCGTAGTGAAGCAACGGTAAGGCTTTGAAGCCAAGCAAGTAGCTATTTGAAAGAAGTTAGCAGAAGTGGAGAAAAGAAAGCAGAATTGGCCATTGCCCTCTCAATCAAGGAGCTGACCGAATTCCTTGACCTCATATCCTATTACAGAACACTTAATTGAAGTTATGGACTGGTCAGCAGGCCCCTTACAGTTCCTACTGAAGAAGGGATGTTTCTGCACGGAACCCATGAAGCCGCCACTGTATTCCCTAGACCTCAAAAAGGCCATGATAGAGGCACAACTCCTGGCATTACTGGATTTTACCAAAACCTCTATTGTAAAAGTGCATAACTAAAAGTAAAAGGATGTATAATGTGGTGATGCAAGAAGGGAAACCTATTACATTTCCTTGTGAAGCACTTAGCATCAAACATCAAGGTCTCCAGACCTATGGAGAAGAGCTCATAGAGTTCTCACTAGCTGTAATAAAATGTAGACAACATGTACACTTGTTTCATTTTATCATCAAGATTGATCATTTAAGCTTAAAGTATCTAAGGACGCAAACATTATCTCAACGTGAAGGGTTGGCCGAACTATTGGAACTAAGCTATGAGATCCAACATGGAAAAACAGATGAGAATGATACAGTTGATGCACAATCAGTAAGGGTTGTAGAACACTCTACTTGCAACGCTATAAACAAGTGGCAACCAACATGGATACGGAAGTCATAGAAGACTATGGCTAGATATTGACACAATCAAGGGTATTACAACCCAAGCATTAATCAACATCCTATTTCTCATGTAACTCCTCAGGATAGGGAGCTCAAATATCAAGGAAAGACATGGGTGGCAATGCCAGGCAAACGCAGGAAACACATGGAACAGCTTATAGAATTCATGCATGCTTCAGCTGTTAGTGCGCACCCAAACTCAATAGGACCACAATGGAGTGTAGAAGATGGATGGACCCCTTAACCCTTAACCAAAGTTCTCGAATTCGACACCTACGAATGGAAAAAACTAGTAGGGAATGTTTCCCCTTTAATTGGGCCTTACTCGGGGCAAAATCCGAATTAGCTGGGCCAGTGGATTCCGGATACTGGATGGTTAAATCAAAAAAGAAAATCAATTCGATTGAAACTAAAGCCAGTTTTGAATTAGCCTAAACAATTAGATGGTGCAAATGCAGGAGTGTGATGAAGTGAATTTGCTAAACGTTTCTCCTAATTTCTCTTTATTTGTGACTCAATCTTTCCCTTACTGTTTTTTCCCCATAAGAATCCCTACATTCCTTGAGCTCCCATAACTCAATCACTATAGTAATTAAAGACTTTGAGCGAACCCCAAAACCCCATCTTAATATCACAACAAAAAATGTACAATGTGTTGGAGTACCTAAAAATTCCCCTGATTGAAGCTCCAATCATCTAACATTGAAGTAAAAGAATAAATCTTGGTGTGTTTCAGATTATGGGAAAGAACCAATCTACACTATGACTGAAATAGAAATAAATCCAAGATTCACATATAATTATAATGGAACTGAAAATAGCATTTACCTGTTAGGTCAAGAAGATAGCAGTCGGCCTTGAGATTACAGTTCAAAGAAGATAACATAGGAATTTGCTTGGCTTTTATCACACGCATAATTTTTTTTGACTAACATAGGGAAATTTATATATGTGATTTCGACAGTTTTAATGAGAATTAAAAACTTACAGTGTATTTTGGTTGGTAGTTTGTGCAGTGTGAGAATAGAAGGCAACATTTACAATGTGTTTACACCAACCTAACTTGGTTCAATTTATTTTGAAAATAGTACTACTACTATACTATTTAGGGCAAGTTAGTAAATTTCCAATATCATATAATAGTCCTATCTATATCTATATTTATTTATATTATATTAAAAGGAGGATAATTTGCAATATTGTTAAGCCAAATGACGCTTTAAGAATAAGACACATGGCAAATTAACACAAAATAAATAGTAACAATTTAGGAAAGACTTAAGATAAAGTTAAAAAGGATAATCATAAAATATAATGTATTAATTGTGTATCACATTCGAAGATTTTGGCAAATCTTTATTTTTAATTGGACAAATAAATGCCTAAAGTTATGGGATATTGTAAATCCTATTTAAATCACGTTTTACTACTTTGACGCTTTAATTTTAAGAATTTATAAGTGTACGTTATTTGCAAGAAATATATATTTGAAAGGGTAACTTTGAAAGAATTTTTTTTTTCTTTTGAAGCCTATGTTATTTGCCTCAGTGCCACGACCCAAATCGATGGGCTATGATGAGTGCCCGAGTCTTACCTGCGAACACTCCTAAACATGCGTCAGGATATAAACATGAATTAATGATAGGTCATGAATAACATCTGTCAATAAACTGCTGAATCACGTGAATAACATATGTGAGGAAAACATGTCCAAAAACCATACATACATATACATGCGGAATACGGTAGGGCAAGCCGACAAGGCTGCAATAGACAACTATACATGACTGTCTACAGACCTCTAATAGAGTGTACAATTGTATTATAGACGGGACTGGGCCCCATCGTACCCATATCTACATACAAAAATAGCGTACACAAAACTAATAATAGCTCCAGATCAAGTGGAGCACAACAAGTCTCTCTGAGCAAGGATCCTAAGATGGAGGACCATCAGCCTGTCTACCTGCACCAGCGGGCATGAAATGCATGCCCTGGGAAATAGGGGCGCCAGTACGAATAATGTACTGAGTATGTAAAGCATGAAAATCAGTACATAAAAGACATAAAGGAAACGCGAAGTAAAGAATTCCACCTGTAAGTCTAAATAACTTTGTGAATCCTGAAACATTTATGATGTCATTCATATGCATATAAATGTCGTATCATGCATAGGTATAGGTATACATAACATCATCAAACCTCTACGGACATCCCATCATATCATCTCGGTCTCTGTGGGCGAAATCATCAACGTATACCAACTGATCAAGTGGTGGTGCGTATATGATGTCGTAACCTTTTCCTATATTCCATAAACATATAATATACACGTATATAACGCCATATGGTCATGAGTCAATGTATATGTACAAATAAATGAAATGCATAAGAAGTACGTTAATAAGATTTCTCGGAATGTCATAAGATCAATATGTCTGCGGATAAACTTTATCGACTACGTATTTTTCTGAGACCCATGAACAAAAGATATAATATGACACATGGGAAATCAAGAACATAGGCACCACTAGTGATTCTATGAATAGAGGCATTTATGAAAGTTGTGTGTTTACTCATTTCGTTTGTATCGTATGGATCATGCCAAAAGGAAAGAAGGCATAGCCTTAACATACCTGAACCGATTCTCTTGACAATCCCTCTAACACACGTCAATCGCAACAAAACACGCAACGGCGAGATTGAAGTAGGAAAAAATCCGTATGATATTCTTGAGAAAGGTTATACCGGCTCCCTTAGAATTGCAAATCCCGTTGCTATTATGTAATATAATCTCGTATGAATTTGTTGAAGCTTTCCTCCATTACATTGTAGAGATAAGCATCTTCATTTTGTGAATTAGAGAGGTCTTTTATCCTAGTGGGTGTGGAGCCCACTTACATGATGACTTAGCCACAAAATTCTCTAAATGTGCCACCAAGTTACATGAATTAAGAGTCATTAATTGGGTTTTGACAAAGACCCCATTTGGTGCCACGTTGGGAGGCTTATTAAGATTATCCAAAGATTTTAATTACTTAGTTAATCTCCCACTAAAAATCAATAATTACCCAATTAATCACATAATTAAGAATTATCTCAAATTACTTAAAATACTGCTCACTTTTAACATACTTTATACACCTTAATATCATGGTCATGTGGTACCTTGTATGACACTAGTCCATAAATACTGGGTATTATAGCTCGGATCATATTTTATCCCAAATTGACAAACTTCAACGAAACTCATTTTCTTTGATTTGTTTACCCACTAATCTTGGAACTTACTTATCACCTGTTATAAATAGCATAAACGATTATAACCTCAAAAATAATCTCATTCCGAGTCTACGTTGATTAATTTACGACAAAACTTTATCGTACGAAAACGCGAAATGTAACATCCTTGCCCCCTTAGATACATTCGTCCTTGAATGTTTAACTCCCCGAGATCTATATAAATTTAGGCAGAGTCGCCTTTGTAACATTACTATTATCAATCCTTCCTGTAATTAACTCAATAATTCAATGCCACATATTACCACAATCATCAATCACGAAAATGACCTCACATGACCAATGAAAATAATTAACACAAGAATCCATACTCGTACCTTAAGGCTGTGATGTCGCCGTCGGATCCTCTTATGGAAGAGGAAACAAGTGAGGATACTAAGATTTCATGTCCTCTTCAGCTTCCCAAGTCATTTCTTCCACATTTTTGTTTCTCCAAAGTACTTACCGAAGCTACGTTTTTAGTTCTCTATCTTCGAACCTGTCTATCTAGTATAGTAATGGGAGTTTTCTCATATGATAGCTGCTCTGTGACCTGAAAATCGTCAACTACACGACTCTGGAAGGATCTCCGATACATTTATGAAGCATAGACACATGAAAGGCTAGTTGTACAGACTCCAAGTCAGAAGGCAAGTCTAACTCATATGCTACCTGACCTACCTTGCGTATGATCTTATATGGTCCAATGTACCGAGGGCTAACTTTTACTTTCTTACCAAACCTCATAACGCCTTTCATGAGTGATACCTTTACGAATACCCAATCGTCAACCTGAAACTCCAAGTCTCGTCGCTGATTATCCGCATAAGACTTCTGACGGATTTAAGTTGCTAATAGCCTTTCCTGTATAAGCTTAATCTTCTCGATTGCTTGTTGTACCAACTCTAGTCCTACTAACTTAGTTTCCCCAACATTGAACCATCCTATAGGCGACCTACACTTCCATCCGTAAAGAGCTTCGTATGGAGCCATCTGAATACTAGAATGATAGATATTATTATACACAAACTCAATAAGCGGCAGATGACCATCCCAACTTCCCTTGAAGTATATCACACAACCCCATAATATATCCTCAAGTTTCTGAATAGTATTCTCAGCTTGTCCGTCTATCTGGGGATGACATGCTGTACTAAGACTTACTTGAGTCCCCAATCCTTTTTGGAAGGATATCTTGAAATTAGTTGTAGACTAAGCACCTCTATCCGAGATAATAGATATAGGGACACCATGAAGTCGTACTATATCCTTAATGTAAAGCCTTGCATAATCCTCTGATGCATAGGTATAAGTATACATAACATCATCAAACCTCTAAGGACATCCCATCATATCATCTCGGCCTCTGTGGGAGAAATTATCAACGTATACCTACTGATCATGTGGTGGTGCGTATATAATATCATAACCTTTTCTCATATCCCATATACATATAATATACGCATATATAATTTCATCTGGTCATGAGTCAATGTATATGTACAAATGAATGAAATGCATAAAAAGTATGTTAATAAGATATCTCGGAATGTCCTAAGATCAATATGTCTTTGGATAAACTTTATCAACTACGTATTTTTCTGAGACCCATGAACAAAAGATATAATATGACACATGGGAAATCAATAACATAGGCACCCTTGGTGCTTCTATGAATAGAGGCATTTATGAAAGTTGTGCGTTTACTCGTTTCGTTTGTATAGTATGGATCATGCCAAACGGAAAGAAGGGATAGCCTTAACATACCTGAACCGATTCTCTTGACAATCCCTCTAACACACATCAATCGCGAAAAAACACGCAACGACGAGATTGAAGTAGGGAAAAATCCGTATGATGTTCTTGAGAAAGGTTATACCGAGCTCCCTTAGAGAGATATTTTATCCTAGTGGGTGTGGACCCCACTTATATGATGACTTATCCACAAAATTCTGTAAATGTGCCACCAAGTTACATGAATTAAGAGTCATTAATTGGGCTTTGAGTAAGACCCCATTTGGTGCCACATTGGGAGGCTTATTAAGCTTATTTAAAGATTCTAATTACTTAGTTAATCTCCCACTAAAAAACAATAATTACCCAATTAACCACATAATTAAGAATTATCTCAAATTACTTAAAATACTACTCACTTTTAACAAACTTTATACACCTTAATATCATGGTCATGTGGTACCTTATATGGCACTAGTCCATAAATACTGGGTATTATAGCTCGGACCATATTTTATCTCAAATTGACAACCTTCAACGAAACTCATTTTCCTTGATTCGTTTACCCTCTAATCTTCACGACACTTACTTATCACCTGTTATAAATATTGTAAATGATTATAACCTAAAAAATAATCTCATTCCCGAGTCTACATCGATTAACTTACGACGAAACTTTAACGTACGAAAATGCAAAATGTAACATCCTTCCCTCCTTAGATACATTCGTTCTCAAATGTTTAAATCCTAGGGATCTATATAAATTTAGCAGAGTCGCCTTTGTAACAATACTGCTATCAACCCTTCCTGTAGAAAACTCAATAATTCAATGCCACATATTGCCACAATCATCAATCACGAAAATAACCTCACATAACCAATGGAAATAATTAACACAAGAATCTATACTCGTACCTTAAGGATGTGATGTCGCAGTCGGATCCTCCTCTGGAAGAGGAAACAAGGGAGGATACCTAGATTTCATGTCCTCTTTAGATTCCCAAGTCATTTTCTTCCACATTTTTGTTTCTCCAAAGTACTTTCACCGAAGCTGCATTTTTAGTCCTCAATCTTCGAACCTGTATATCTAGTATAGTAATGGGAGTTTCCTCATATGATAGATGCTCTGTAACATATCATCGATTGACACGACTCTAGAAGGATCTCCGATAATTTTATGAAGCATAGACAGGCTGGATGTACAGACTCCAAGTCAGAAGGCAAGTCTAACTCATATGCTACCTGGCCTACCTTGCGTATGATCTTATATGGTCCAATTTACCGACTAAGTTTTCCTTTCCTACCAAACCTCATAACGCCTTTCACCAGTGATACCGTTACGAATACCCAATCGTTAACCTGAAACTCCAAGTCTCGTCACCGATTATCCACATAAGACTTCTGACGCCTTTGATCTTCTAATAGCCTTTCTCGTATAAGCTTAATCTTCTCGATTTCCTGTTGTACCAACTCTAGTCCTACTAACTTACTTTCTCCAACATCGAACCATCCTATAGGCGACCTACACTTCCATCTGTAAAGTGTTTCGTATGGAGCCATCTGAATACTAAATGATAGATATTATTATACGCAAACTCAATAAGCGGCATATGACCATCCCAACTTCCCTTGAAGTCTACCACACAAGACCGTAATATATCCTCAAGTTTCTGAATAGTACGCTCAGCCTGTCCGTCTATCTGGGTATGACATGTTGTACTAAGACTTACCTGAGTCCCCAATCCTTTTTGGAAGGACCTCCAGAAATTAGTTGTAAACTAAGTACCTCTATCCAAGATAATTGATATAGGGATACCATGAAGTCGTACTATCTCCTTAATGTAAAGCCTTGCATAATCCTCAGCGAAATATGTAGTCCTAACTGGCAGAAAATGGGATGATTTTGTAAGTCTATCAACAATCACCCATATAGAATCTAACTTACGCTGGGTACGAGGTAAGCCTACGATGAAATCTATATTTATTACTTCCCACTTCCAAGCCGGAATCTCTATAGCCTGCAATAATCCACCTGGTTTTTTATGCTCACTCTTAACGTGCTGACAGTTAGGGCACTGAGCAACAAACTCCGCTATATCCTTTTTCCTTCTGTCTCACAAATATATTTCCCTGATATCATGATATATTTTTGTTTCTCCTTTATGGATAGAATAACGAGAATAATGAGTTTCTCCCATAACCTGCCGACATAGCCCTACAACATTAGGGACACATAATCGTCCTCGATACCTGAGGAGCCCATCTTCTGTAATCTCAAATGGTTTCTTCTCCTTCTGAGGGGTCATATCCCTATAATGAGCTAACAGAGGATCCTCGTACTAGCGTTCCTTCACTTTAGTTACTAAAGAGGATATTGCTGTGTCTTGAATAGTAATTCCAATATCACCTGAGTCCAGCAATCGAACTCCAAGACTAGCTAGCTGATGAATGTCATGGGCTATCCCACTATTCTCTGGTTGTAAATGTGACACACTACCCATAGATCTATGGCTGAGGGCATCGGCTACTACATTCGCCTTTGCCTGGATAGTATAAAATATCAACGTCATAGTCTTTCAGTAGCTTCTACCATCTCCTTTGGCGTAAATTCAATTCCTTTTGCTTCAAGATATACTGAAGGCTCTTATGATCCGTATAGATATGAACATGAATGACACTTAAGTAGTGCCTCCACATCTTTAGTGCATGAATTACCGTGGATAACTCTAAATCGTGGGTCGGGTAATTCTTCTCGTGCTTTATTAGTTGTCTAGAATCATAAGCTACAACCTTACCATGCTGCATCAATACACAACCCAATCCAACGCCCGAAGCATCACAATAGATAGTAACTATCGGTCCCCTTTGGGAGCGTTAGAATCGATGCTGAAGTTAGTTTGTCATTTAATGCCTGGAAACTCCGGTCGCAAGAATCAATCCATTGAAACTTAGCTCCCTTCCGAGTCAACTTTGTCAATGGTGCTGAAAGGGAAGAAAATCTCTCTACGAATCTCTTATAATAACCTACCAAGCCGAGGAAGCTACGAACCTCCGTTGGTGTCGTAGGTCTAGGCCAAGTCTTTACTGCCTCAATATTTTGTGTATCAGCCCCGATACTTTCACCTGAAATAATATGCCCAAGGAAAGCTACAAAATTCAACCAGAATTCACATTTAGAAAGTTTGGTGTACAACTTCTCTTTTTGTAGAACTTTGAGCATCGTATGCAAATGATATACATTCTCAGCCTCTAAACGGGAGTAAACCAATATATCATCGATAAATACAATCATAAACAGATCTAGAAAGGGTCTGAACACTCGGTTCATCAAGTCTATGAATACTGCTGGGGCATTAGTCAAATCGAATGACATAACATGAAACTCAAAGTGACCATATATGGTGCGACTCCAACCCCATCACGAACCGGTGAACCCGATCCTCCATCTTAGATACAATAGTGGGAGCATACCTGGCCAACAAATCAAACTGAAAACTGTACTCCCGAACATTCATGTTACCCTGCCGAAGGGTCAAAAAGCTATTAATTCTGGCCCTTCTAAGCTCTGGTGGCAGATAATGATGAAGAAAGCCTCTGTAAACTCCTAACATACCGCTGGAGAGCATCCTCACCTCTGGACAACTCCCAAGATACGACATCTTGAAGTCTATAGGAAGTTAGCTCAACTGACTCAGTCGCAGTGGCCTTCATTATCCTCAAAGTCCTCTGCATCCTATCGATAAATACCTGAGGGTCCTCGTTTAGATCTGCTCCAGTGAATACCGGAGGGTCCTAATTAATGAAATCAATAACCCTCGCACTGACGGACCTACTGCATGACCAATAACTACCTCCTGGCGCCGAGCATGTGTGGCTACTAATCGAGTTAATAGCTGAATATCATCTCTCATCTCCTGACCCGGTGCATCTGGCTGAGGAGATGGATGTACAAGGGCACTGGAGCTGGTGCCCCAAGGATCTCCTCTGGATAGGGCGGGGTATGTGAAGTCTGAGATGGAATCTCACTATGAGACTCTCCCCGAGCCCTGGTAACTCGTGACGCTCGACTAGTAGTCTCATCAGTCACAGACTTGCCCTTCTGGGTGGCTGTATCCTTGTTAGGCATCGCTGAAACCATAACACATTGTTAGGAAAATGATTTCTTATATTGCACGATCTAAGATAAGAAGGGAGGATAACATCCCATATGTCTTGTAACCTCCTGTCTATAAGTGTGGTGCACAACACACCCATAAACAAGACTCTACTAGACATGGTCTGTAAACAACTCTAGGACTGAACTGCTCTAAAACCACTTTCGTCACTACCCAAACCGATGGGCTATGATGAGTGCCCGAGTCTTATCTGTCGAACACCATTAAACATGCATCAAGATATAAACATGAATTAAGGGTAGGTCATGAATAACATCTATCAATAAACTGCTGAATCACGTGAATACCATACATGAGGAAAACATGTCTAAAAGACATATATAGATATACATGCAAAATACGGTAGCGGACAAGGGTGCTATAGATAACTACACATGACTGCCTACAGACCTTTAATAGACTGTACAACTGAATAAAAGATGGGACTGGGCCACGTCGTACCTATATCTACATACAAAAATAGCGTACCCAAAACTAATAACAACTCCGGATCAAGTGGAGCACACCAAGTCTCGCTGAGCAAGGATCCTAAGATAGGGGACCGTTAGCCTGTCTACCTGCACCTGCGAGCATGAAAAGCAGACCCCGGGAAATAGGGACGTCAGTACGAATAATGTACTGAGTTTGTAAGGCGTGAAAATCAGTATATAAAATACATGAAGGAAACATGGAGTAAAGACTTCCACCTGTAAGTCTAAATAACTTTGTGAATCCTGAAACATTTATAATGTCATGCATAAGCGTATAAATGTCGTATCATGCATAGGTATAGGTGTACATAACATCATCCAGCCTCTGAGGGAATCCTATCATATCATCTCGGCCTCTGTGGGAGAAATTATCAATGTATACCAACTGATCAGGTGGTGGTGCGTATATAATGGCATAACCTTTTCCCATATCCCATATACATATAATATACGCGTATATAATGCCATCTGGTCATGGGTCAATGTACATGTATAAATGAATGAAATGTATAAGAAGTATGTTAATGAGATTTCTCGGAATTTCATAAGATCAATATGTCTTCGGATAAACTTTATCAACTACGTTCTGATACCCATGAACAAAAAATATAATAAGACACATGGGAAATCAAGAACATAGGCACCCCTAGTGCTTCTATGAATAAAGGCATTTATGAAAGTTGCGCGTTTACTCATTTTGTTTGTATCGTATGGATCATGCCAAAAGGAAAGAAGGGATAACCTTAACATACCTGAACCGATTCTCTTGATAATCCTGCTGACTACTATGGTTATCCGAGTAGTAGATACCATCAAACAAACTATAACTGATTTAATGAGCCATTCGCAGTTTCACAGTCTGAATTTGTTCATACTTACACATGCATGGCTTAGTCTTTGAGACAAGCATATGACAACTGGAAGGATCAACCAGGTAGCATTCCTTATTGATGCCAGCATCGCATGAGCATGGCTGACACAAAGGGCACATCCAAGTCCAAGACGAGCACGACCATCATTCGTAAGGAGCATTCTTTGGGAAGATAGGAGCCAATGAAGACCCCATGCCCATTGTGTTTACCGAATCCGAGAATCCGAGCATACTAGTCATGAACCAAGCCATCGCACGAAGAAGCGAGGATGACATGGGACACAACTACAACTTTTGGTTCACCCCGCATGTCGAACGCGAGGGGCGAAAGGCAACCGATTGTGCTTGATAATGCCTGGGCATTAGGTATGCAACACAAAAAACCGACCTTGAACAAGCCTAATTTGCGCGTGTGTCATGACTGAGATGTCATGCAAGCTAGAACGTTGCTTCTCAAGTAGGGATCCAACCTAGCCACACAAGCCGAACACCACTTATGTGTCGCATGTACAGTTTCCTCGTCGATGCATGCCAAAAACAACCCCAAAACGCGACGGGCAACCATGTGTTGTTGATAATGCCAACATTGTAAAGCCAAGACAAGCCCCGCCAAGCAAGAAAATTTCCCACAACAACCGCACGACACTTGACATGTACTTAGCTTAGTCCCATGCGCATGGCACCTTGCAGAGCTACTTGCACGATGCTCCATCGTTCCTTTGCCAAAAGCCATCAGTTGTCACGAGCGATGTCGCCTCCTGATGTTTCCCACAAAAATCAATGGCATTTGTCATATACTGAGCATAGCCCCATGCGTATGGAACCTTGCGCCGCTACTTGCACAACGCTCCGTTGTTCCATTTCCAAAAGCCATCAGTTGCCACGAGCGATGCCAGACACAACCCATAACAACCGCAAGACATTCGACATGTACTGATCTTAGCCCCATACGCATGGCACCTTGCGGCTCTACTTGCACGACGCTTCGTTGTTCCATTGCCAAAAGCTAGCTGCTGCCGTGAGCTATGTCGCCTACCGATGTTTCCCACAACAATAGATGGCATTCGTCACGTATTGAGCTTAGCCCCATGTGCATGGCACCTTGAGGCGCTACTTGCACGACACTCCGCTGTTCCGTTGCCAAAAGCCATCAGCTGCCACGAGCGATGTCGCCTCTCGATGTTGCCCACAAAAACTGATGGCATTCGACACGATTGAGCTTATCCCCATGTGCATGGAACCTTGTGGTGCCGTCCCGTTGCCAAAATCCATCAGCTGCCACGAGCGATGTCACTTCCCGATTATGCCCACAACAAGCATTGGCATTCGACTTGTACTGAGCTTAGCCCCATGCACATGTCACCTTGCAGCACTACTTGCACGTCGCTCTGCCGTTTCATTGCCAAAAGCCATCAGCTCCCACAAGCGATGCCAGACACAACCCACAACAACTGCAAGACATTCGACATGTACTAAGCTTAGCCCCATGCACATGGAACCTTGTGGCGCTACTTGCACGACGCTCCGTCATAATGTTTCCAAAAACCAGCTGCTGCCATGAGCGATGTCGTCTCCTAATGTTGCCCATACTAAACGATGGCACTCGGCATGTACTGAGCTTATCCCCTTGCATATGGCACCTTGCGACACTAGTTCACGATGCTCCACCGTTCGTTTCCATAAGCCATCAGTTTCCAAGAGCGGTGTCGCCACCAGACGTACTACGAGCACACACGAGTACTTGCCGGCGTGCGCTGCGAACATCGGGGATGTAGCACGGAAAAGCTATGCATGCCCCCAATGCCCACGCCCCATGCCAGCATCCCTATGCATGCCCGCCTCGACCTGGAAGCAAGCACCTTGAGGTTCCTTTCAACACCTCTATCCCCCTTATATATGTCTTTAAAAAAATCCAAGTGACAGGAGTAGACATGTTTTGGCCAGTGAATCATAATAGACATGTACAACACAAAATTGCACAAACCAAAGTACAACTTAGCTAATACACTCACAAATCACTTTTAACTATTGTTAATGACATTTTTTACAAAAAATAATGTTTTTTCTGGAAATATTTATTATAAAACGAAAAATACATAATAAAATAAGGAAGTTATTATAAATATAGAAAAATGGAGAAAATTTCTAATACATGTAGTAACTATATTACACATAAAAGTGTAGATATTTTTATAAAACAAGTAACATAAAAAATATTTTAGATTACAAAAAATGCATAAAATTAATAAAAAATAGGTAAAATATATAATATTATTATAAAAACATATAAATGGCCAACTACCAATAACCATGATGCACCTCCATTGTGAAAACCACCGTAAGTGATTCTGATATCAAACTACCACCCCAACCACCAAGCATCGACCAACCGTCGTTGGTCACCACCGCTCGAACCACCGCAACTTTCCACCACTGCCACCCATGACCGCCAACAACCAATATCATTGTGCTTGAGATGTTGCTAAGCATTGTCTAGCACTAGACATGGTGCGACATTGAGCGACGCGAGTGCGACATTGAGCGACGCGGCGCGACGTGGTTCCATGGACATGTCCTTCCATGTCCTGCATCGTGCCATGGACACGCCTTTCCATGTCCTGCATCGGGCCATGCCCATGCCTGACGTCGCGCTATAGCCACGCCAGACGTCGCGCTATGGCCACGCCCGACGCCCTCTAATGTCCTGTCATGTCCTGCGTCGTGCCATGGCCATTCCCTGTAATGTCCTGCCATGTACTGCCATGTCCTGCACCGTGCCATAGCCACACCCTGCCATGTACTGCCATGTCCTGCGCCATGCCATGGCCACGCCATGTCATGTTTTGCATCATGCCCTGCCATGTCTTGCGCCGTGCCATGGCCATGCCCTGCCATGTCCTGCATCAAGCCATTGCCACGCCCTGTCACACCCGACGCCCTGCCATGTCTTGCCATGCCTGACGCCCTGCCATGGCCTCGCCCTGCCACACCCTGCCACGCCCGATGCCCTACCATGTCCTTCCACGTCCTGCATCATGCCATGGAGCCCTTCCACACCCGACGTTGTGCCATGGCCATGCCCTACCACACGCGACATCATGCCATAGCCACGTCCTGGCTCGTGCCATGGCGTCGTGCCATCGACATAGGCAAGCCACTGCTGATCTCGACCCATAGTGGCCAGCCATGGCCGACCTAGGGCCATTGACATAGGCCTTGGCCTCACACGCGACACCCCAAAAACCTCTATTTGTGACATTGTATAGGCACATCACTCTTGGCTTGTGCCTTCGCATCGCATGTGACACCCTAAAAAACCTCTAGAAGTGAAATTTGGTTAAGCGTCATAGGCAAGCCTTCCCACAACACGCCTAAGTCATAAGTCACATTGTCCTCTTAATACACAAATACTATACGTTCCATGGTCTTGAGGACTTGTTTGGTTTTCCAACACTTAGCATATAATATTCCATCAAGGAAAGAGTAAACCTCTTTCCGAAAAAGTTGGAAATTGATTGGATTGGACAAGGAGAGACGAATCATAGAGACAAAGGGCTGAATCTCAGTAGATCGTGGAAGCAAGGCCACTCTGCCACTTACAATACCCCGTCACATATTTAAGTTGTCTGCAAAGGATTTTACCCGTCGCTCGATGGAAATTTTACTTCAAGGCGGCTACCATAACTTTTCTGCCGTGATGACTTAGCCAACAACACGTGCCCTTGGGGGCCAAAGGCCCCTACTATAGGTCGGCAAGCGGACGGCGGGCGCATGCGTCGCTTCTAGCTCGGATTCTGACTTAGAGGCATTCAGTCATAATCTAGCGCCACTGCTTTTCAACCAAGCGCGATGACCAATTGTGCGAATCAACGGTTCCTCTCGTACTAGGTTGAACTACTATTGCGACACTGTCATCAATAGGGTAAAACTAAGTTGTCTCACAACGGTCTAAACCCAGCTCACGTTCCTTATTGGTGGGTGAACAATCCAACACTTGGTGAATTCTTCTTCACAATGATAGAAAGAGCCGACATCGAAGGATAAAAAAGCAATGTCGCTATGAACGCTTGGCTGCCACAAGCCAATTATCCCTGTGGTAACTTTTTTGATACCTCTAGCTTCGAACCCACACTTTCACGGTTTGTATTCGTACTAAAAATCAGAATCAAACGAGCTTTGACCCTTCTGTTCCACACGATATTTCTGTTCTTGTTGAGCTCATCTTATGACACCTACGTTATCTTTTTAATAGATGTTCCGCCCCAACCAAACTCCCCACCTGACAATGTCTTCTGCCCGGATCGTCCTGCAAGCAAGCCTTATTTCCAAAAAGAGGGGCAGTTCCCCGCTTCCGATTCACGGAATAAGTAAAATAACATTAAAAGTAATGGTATTTCACTTTCTCCTTTCGTCTCCCACTTATACTACACCTCTCAAGTCATTTCACAAAGTCGGACTAGAGTCAAGCTCAACAGGGTCTTCTTTCCCCGCTAATTCAGCTAAGCACATTCCTGTCACACCCCTTTTCTACCCCCGAAAGATATGATGTGCTATGGATTGTGGGTTAAAGAGTTTTTCCAATTAAAGTGACAAATTTGAGTAGAGATTATTTTATTTACAGAGTCGCCACTTGGAATTGATTTTTGGGTGTTCCAAGTCACCTTTTATTTGAATCCCTAGTCAAAGGAAGGTTTGGCTCTTTTATTATTGGTCTGCGAAAATAAAGTCCGGGTAAGAAATTCTGTTGACCGGAGAGAAGGTGTAAGGCACTCCCCGAGTCCCATGGTTCTAGCACGACCGCTTTACTGACTACAATTGGCTTTAATTTAATTTTAAATAAACTATGCTTATTTGGTTTTCATGTTTCGCCTATATCCTCTTTTATTGTTGATGGCCATTATTCTCAAACTAGGACGGGTATCCCCGACCCTAGCTTACACTAACCAAGACGAGCATCCCCGACCTTGGCTCGTGTGTCGCACCTTAAAATGGAGCCTACTCGAAGTTAATTAATAAACTTTTGTTTATTTGAAAGAATTGAAACAAGACGCGTCCTCACGACCTTGCCATTTTATTTATGTCTTTATTCCGAAGCGAGTCTTACCTACATCGGTTAAGACGAATTTCATTATTTTTGTTGCAACAAATTACTTTTGAGTTAGTCATGACCAATTATGATTGAGTAATCGAGTTATTTTTATAAATAAATAAAACATCTAATCTTATTGAATTTATTCAATGACTAAAAAAAAGTGACATCAATATTTTTAAAAAAATTATTTTTCGCTTCATTTTTTGAAACTCAACTAGGCTATTACTATTTTTATCCTAAAAAAAGAAATGACTAGATTTAGAAATTATGTTATGGAATTAGTCAAAGAAGAAAAGTATTTTTTTATTTGTAGATTGATGGTTCATTTTCTAACTTAATAAAATTATTTACAAATTCAAAATGAGTAATGTATGGTTAAATGAAACAACTTTGCGATTCTTATGATTACTAATTTAAAAGATGAAACTAGTCCAGAAAAGTTATTAACTTACATTATTTAAAACTAATAAAATGTGGACTTGTGGTGATATTAAAACGAGGCAGCCCACTACTAGGCTGATGGAGCCAACGGGCTCATGTCCAAGACAAAATCCAAAAGGCCCATGCTCTTGAACATCAAATCTGCAGATGTGACCTTTTAGATCCACATTACAGATCCGTCCCTATTTTTGCCATTTTGCAATACATAGCCAACTATTTACAAAAAAGTAAGGTTGTGGAGAATAACTTTCTATTTATAAATTAACTACTTTACTAAAATAAACCTTTTCAAGAAATAATCAAGATAACTAGGACTCTAATCAATGAGAAAAAAAAGGGTTTAACTTGGCAACAACAGAGGAAAAAACATAGCTACATGGGTTCAAAATTTAATACATACTTCATACAAGAAACTAAGGGCCAAACGGAATTATATCTAAAAATTTAGCATAAGAAAAGATGCTTGACACAATTTAATTAACTAGCATATAGTCATAACATTATCCAAACATTCATGAGCATGTAAAAATTAATTACGATAGACGAATGAAGCTACGGAGAAGCCTTGATGCTCCGGTGAAGAGGTGTGAGCGGTTGGCGGTTGTGGGTACGAGAAGAGGTAGAGGACGGCCTAAGAAGTATTGGGAAGAGGTGATCAGGCAGGACATGACTAGACTGCAGATTTCTGAGGACATGACCCTTGATAGGAAGGTCTGGAGGTCTAGCATCAGGGTTGTAGGCTAGGGGGTAATAGATCTTTCCCTACTTTATACTCGGGGTGGGGTGGGGGTTGGATAGGGTTGATCTTAGACGGCTTGCGATTTATGTTGAGCTCACACTATCCTTGCTGTTTATCTTAGCCTCGGGCCTTAGATACTGGCTAATGTTATTGCATGTCATTTATCTTATGGTTTCTATGCTTATGTTACTATTTCTACGGTTTCTGCTGGAGTTACTAATGAATTGTCTTTTCCTGTTTTTATTTCCGTCTTTCTTAGCCGAGGGTCTATTGGAAATAACCTCTCTGCCCTATCGGGGTAGGGGTAAGGTCTGCATACGCATTACCCTCCCCAGACCCCACTTTGTGGGACTTTACTGGGTAGTAGTTGTTGTTGTTGTTGAATGAAGCCACTAATATTTCCCAGCGTCATTATCTTTCATTCCAACTCAATTTTAAGAGTTTACATGGACTGAAAGTTACCTGGACAAGAGAAAATACAGCAAGGTTAGCTCTTTCCAAAATTAAGAAACGGACAACAAAATAGTTAAGCGGCCAGCAACACAGCAAAAGCAGCGACAACCAGCAGATTTCAGATTTCAAACCCAAGAAGATGAACCAGAAATACCCGGCAAAGAAGTTGTAACCAACAACTATGTGACTCCAGAAAAAGCTTTCAAGACCTCTCTATTTTCTTAAAAGTTTTGCACTTAAAAATCAACTCACAAAAGCTCACAAATTTCAGCCTACTAAAGTATTCAGCTGCTGATTTTTGTTCAAAGATATGTGTGTTCAAGCCACTCTAAGGAGATTATCTAAGCGTAAAATAGAGTGTCTGTGTTTTAATGTGAAGAATGACCTCTTGAAGTAGGGAAAATAAGTCCTTTTGGACATATTTTGGTTCACCAAAAATCTGTCCAAAAGGACTAACTTTTGTGTGCCAAAACAGTCCAATTTTCACCAAATGCTCACACAAAGCAGAGCACTTGTGTTTTCAGCATGCTTAAACAGTAAAATACCCAACAACCATGTAATTTAAACTCAAGTATTCAACTTTTATCTACACATTACTACAATTCAGTTTATACACTCAAACTCCAACCAAATATGAACGAGCAAAGTAGAAACAAGACTCAAAATGTAATCAAACTAAGTGTTCAGACAAACTAGATTAGAATGAGTTCGATTTGTGCAAACTAACATGGAACAACAACTGAATTTCATAAGCTAATGCTCAAAACGGAAATTAAACAAACATCGCTAAACTATTATGATTAATAAAAACTAAATATATGACTAACTATATAAATAATTCAACTAATCTTTCTGGTTTTTCATAAAATCAACATAAAGACTTAACTATCGACCGACTAGGTCGAAGAACCAAAAATCAGACTAATAGACAACAACGAACTACTCGACGGGCTAGGTTAGAGAACTGAAAGTTCAAACTTAAAAAATCCACACAAAATAGTCGACCTGCTAGGTGGAAGAACCAAAAATCACAACTAATAGACAATAACGAACTACTCGACCGGCTAGGTCGAAGAACTGAAATTCACATTTATAAAGTAACATGTAATTGAAAACTAATACTCAATTGCACATACCTAAAAACAAAATTAATAAAAATTAAACCTTTAAAACTAATACTAATTGCAAAATAAAAAATTAGAAAAGATAAAAAAAGAAATAAGGTTTATACCAATCGAGGGAATTTGACATTGTTCAAGCCACGAGAAGATGTCGGGGATGTGAAGGAGTAGCTGCCCGACCTTGAAGCGCACATTTCCTCTTGACAGGCACCAAAACAAACAAGTTTGGCATCGTGCTATAAGGAAACGAGTTCCTTTAAGTCGATAATAACAAAAGAAACAGAGGTTCGGTGCGGTTGGTGGTGGTTAACGACAGTAAAAGGGTCGGCGGCGGAAGTGGTGCTTTTTTTGGGGGGTGAATTTAGAGGGAAAATGTAGATATCCTTGAGATATACATGTTTAGGTAAGATTTATGGTGTTGAGAGTCGCTGATTCATCACGAAATTGAGAAAGAAAGAAAGAAAATTTTGGTGGCTAGGGTTTCGGATTTGGCCGGATTTGGTGGAGTTTGAGAATTCGAGTTAGAGATATGGAAAGAGGAGGAGAAGGATACAAGGAGATGGAGAAAAAATGGGGTTTATTGGAGGTCGTCCGCCGCCGGTGGGCGATTTCCGGCGGCAGAGTAGGGGCCGCGGGCGGCAGGTGGTTCTGTGAGAGAGGAGAGAGTAAATAGAGGAGTGAAATAGATGATAGGGCAAAAATGAGAGCAAATTTTGGCTTCTTTAGGTTTTAAATACTAAGAATGAAGATCAAATTTGGACCGTTGGATGAGATTAAATCTCTGTCACTTACCAAAAAGACATAGTTTTGATCCAAAACTATGTCGTTTGGACCCGCCCTGGCAGCCCCATGTGGACCGGGTTTGTGAGCTGTTTGGGCTTCTAATTTTGGGCAAATTTGGCTCAATTTCAATTAAAATACACTAGCCCAATCCCTTAACCCCTAATCATCTTATTTAGTCCTAGAGAAATTATACAAGTAAAAAGAAAATCCTTTTGGTATATATAATTTAAAGATGCAAACTATAATATACAAATAAAAGGAAAAATATTTTTGGTATTTTTAATGAAGGAATGCAAACAAAAATGCATAAATAACGAAACATCATCCAAAACTTAGTATTTGTAGGAGAATTCGAAGCGAGAAAAAATTAGGTACTCATAGTTCCCTTGGCTGTGGTTTTGCTGGATAGTAGACAGGGACAGTGGGAATCTCGTTAATCCATTCATGCACGTCACTAATTAGATGACGAGGAATTTGACTACCTTAAGAGAGTCATAGTTACTCCCGCCGTTTAACCGCACTTTGTTGAGTTTCTTTACTTTGACATTCAGAGCACTCGGTAGAAATCACATTGAGTAAACATCCGCAGGGACCATCACAATGATTTCTTTAAATTAAACAGTCCAGATCCCCTTGTCCGTACCAGTTCTGAGTTGGCCGTTCGACTCCCGGGGAAGCCCCCGAAGGAACTGTTCCCAGTCTGTCCCCCGGCCAGCACACGGTGACCCGCTCTCATCGTGGGAGTAGCTCGAGCAGTCCACCAACATCTGACGAGTTCGGGACTGGGACCCCCATGCCCAACCCACAGAGCCAATCCTTTTCCCGAATTTATGAATCCAGTTTGCCGACTTCCCTTTCCTACATTGTTCTATCGACCAGAGGCTATTCACCTTGGAGACCTGATGTGGTTATGAGTACGAACAAGCATGGACGACACTCAGTCTTCCAGATTTTCAAGGGCCACCGGGGGCGCACTGGACACCACGCGATGTGCGGTGCTCTTTCAGCCGCTGGACCCTACCTCCGACTGAATCGTTTCTAGGGTGGGCAGGATGTTAAACAAAAAAGATAACTCTTCCCTAGGCCCCCGCCGACGTCTCCGGACTTCCTAACGTTGCCGTAAACTGCCACATCTCGGTTCAGGAATTTTAACCCGATTCCTTTTTGGAGTACGCACGGAATGCGCTATCTGTCAGGGTTTCCCCCACCCTTAGGATCGACTAACCTATGTGTAAGTGCCGTTCATATGGAACCTTTCCCTTCTTTGGCCTTCAAATTTCTCATTTTAATATTTTCTACTACCACCAAGATCTGCACTGATGGCCGCTACGTCTAGGCTCACGCCTAAGGTTTGCAGAAAATGCTACGCCCTCCTAATCATCGGAGCCTGGCACTTGCCCCAGCGTCCGGGTGTAGGTCGCGCACTTAAGCGCCATCTATTTTGGGCCTAGTTTATTCGGCAGGTGAGTTGTTATACACTCCTTAGAGGATTTCGATTTCCAAGACCACCGTCCTGCTGTCTCAATCGACCAACACCCTTTGTGGGATCTAGGTTAGCGCGCAGTTTGGCACCGTAACCCGGCTTCTGGTTCATCCCACATCGCCAGTTTTGCTTACCAAAAATGGCCCACTTGGAGCTCTTGATTCCTTGGTGCGGCTCAACAAAGTAGCTGCAATGTCCTACCTATTTAAAGTTTGAGAATAGGTTGAGGGAATTTCTCCCCCGATGCCTCTAATCTTTGGCTTCACCTGATAGAACTCGCACGCGATCTCCAACTATCCTGAGGGAAACTTCGGAGGGAACCAGCTACTAGACGGTTCAATTAGTCTTTCACCCCTATACCAAGTCAGGCGACGATTTTCACGTCAATATTGCTGCAGGCCTCCACCAGAGTTTCCTTTGGCTTCGCCCAGATCATGCATAGTTCACTATCTTTCGGGTCCCAACAGGTATGCTCACACTCGAGCCCTTCACAGAAGATCAGGTTCGGTTGGCAGTGCACCCCTCAGGGGGATCCCACCAATTAGCTTCCTTATTACTTAAGGGTTTACTCACCTGTTAACTCATACGCATGTCAGAGTTCTTGGTCCGTGTTTCATGATGGGTCGAATGGGGAGCCCACAGGCCAGCATTTGGAGCACGCTGATGCCGAAGCACGTTAGAGGCGCACGCTGTCTACCACAATCGAGGAAACGACATTCCACGAGCGTATGAAAAGCCCATTCTTTGGCCGCCCCCCAATCCACACTGGTCCACACCCCGAGTCGATTGGCAAATCGACTCAACACCGTTCCACATCCGACGGGGCGTATCACCGGCCCCCATCCGCTTCCCTCCTGACAATTTCAAGCACTCTTTGACTCTCTTTTCGAAGTCCTTTTCATCTTTCCCTCGCGGTACTTGTTCACTATTGGTCTCTCGCCCGTATTTAGCTTTGGACGAAATTCATTGCCTGATTTGGGCTGCATTTCCAAACAACCCACTCATAGACAGCGCCTCGTGGTGCGACAGGGTCCGGGCAAAACAGGGCTCTCACTCTCTTTGGAGCCCCCTTCCAGGGGACTTGATCCTAGTCCGCCGCTGAGGACGCTTCTCCAGACTACAATTCGGACGATGGAGCCGCCCGATTCTAAGGCTGGGTTGTTCCCGGATCGCTCGCCATTACTAGGGAAATCCTTCTAAGTTTATTTTCCTTCTCTTATTGATATGCTTAAACTCAGCGGGTATTCCCGCCGATCTAGGGTCGCAGCTGGAGCGCCTAAGCACAATAAGAGTCAAGGAGCCCAAACATACGACGGGTTGGATCCGCGACATTACGAGAGTTGAGTTTCAACCACCACTTGTCGTGAAGTTCGTCGTCGTGGACTCGCATTTAGGTCAACTGCACACTTTGGGTGAATGGGAGGCCATTATTTGTCTCATGAAACCACCACGACCATGAGTCTGGGCACGATGTGTAGGGGCGACATGATGCGTGATGTCCAGGCAGACGTTCCCTCGGCCTAATGGCTTTGGGCGCAACTTGCGTTCAAAGACTCGATGGTTCATGGGATTCTGAAATTCACTCCAAGTATCATATTTATCTATGTTCTTCATCGATGCGAGAGCTGAGATATCCGTTGTCGAGAATCGTTTGTGTTTCAAAGAAGAACAAGTCCCCCCGCGTGCACCGTGAACAGGGCGCTAGAGGCAGGCTTTCAATTTAGTATTTCTTGGCGCTTTCCACGCTGGGGTTCGTTAATCACCCAACATGTACGCAAGCGCCTGAACTGGGGATATGAGGGAGACGCACGGATGGAGGCCGAAGCACCTCGACTGCACCGCTCCCCGGTGTTTAAACAAGTTCGCGGGTCGTTCTGCTTTGCAGGTTTCGACAATGATCCTTCTACAGGTTCACCTACAGAAACCTTGTTACGACTTCTCCACAACATCGCGGGCAACGAATCGCCCACATCGCTGTGATCCAAGCATTTCACCGGATCATTGAATCGGTAGGAGCAACGGGTGGTGTCTATAAAGGGCAGAGATGTAGTTAATGCGAGATGATGACTGGTGCTTACTAGGAATTCCTCGTTTAAGACCAACAATTGCAATGATCTATCCCATCACGATGAAGTTTCAAAGATTACCCGGGCCTGTCGGCCAAGGCTATAACTCGTTGAATATATCAGTGTAGCGTGCATGCAGCTCAGAATATCTAAGGGCATCACAGACCTGTTATTGCCTCAAACTTCCTCAACCTAAAAGGTCGTAGTCCCTCTAGGAAGCTGGTCCGGAAGGGATACCTCCACATAGCTAGTTAGCAGGCTGAGGTATCATCCGTTAACAAAATTAACCAGAAAAAGCGCTTCACCAACTAAGAACGACCATGCACCATCACCCATAGAATCAAGAAAGAGCTCTCACTCTGTCAATCCTTACTATGTCTGGACCTGGTAAGTTTCCCCGTGTTAAGTCAAATTAAGCCGCAGGCTCCACTCCTAGTGGTGCCCTTCTATCAATTCCTTTAAGTTTGAGCTTTGCGACCATACTTCCCCCAGAACCCAAAAACTTTGATTTCTCATAAGGTGCCGGCGGAGTCTTAAAAGCAACATCCGCCGATCCCTGTTCGACATCGTTTATGGTTGAGGCTAGGACGGTATCTGGTCATCTTCGAGCCCCCAACTTTCATTCTTGATTAATGATAACATCCATGGAAAATGCTTTCGTAGTTTTTCATCTTTCATAAATCCAAGAATTTCACCTCTGACTATGAAATATGAATGCCCCCGACTGTCCCTATTAATCATTACTCCGATCCCGAAAGCCAATGTAAGATGAACAAAATACTATAATGTTATCCCATGCTAATGTATACAGAGTGTAGGCTTGCTTTGAGCACTCTAATTTCTTCAAACTAACGGTGCCGGAGGCACGACCCAACCAATTAAAGCAAGGAGCGCATTACCGGAAGAAGGGATGAGACGACTGGTGCACACCTAAGGCGGACCGGCCTACCAATCCCAAAGTCCAACTACGATATTTTTAACTGAAACAAATTAAATATACGCTATTGGAGCTGGAATTACCGTGACTTTTGGCACCAGAATTTTCCTCCAATGGATCCTCATTAAGGGATTTAGATTGTACTCATTCCAATTACATGACTCATAGAGCCCGATATTATTATTTATTATCACTAACTCCTCGTGTCAGGATTGGATAATTCACGCACCTGCTGCTTTCCTTGGATGTCCTATCTGTTTCTAAGGCCCCCTCTCCGGAATTAAACCCTAATTCTCCATCACTCGTCACCACCATGGTAGGCCACTATCCTACCATCGAAAGTTGATAAGGAAGAAATTTGAATGGTGCGTCACCGACACGATGGCCTTTCATGAATCATCACAACAAAGAGAATATCCTACATCGAACTTTTATCTAATAAATGCAACCCTTCCAGAAGTCAGGGTTTGTTGCACGTATTAGCTCTAGAATTACTACGATTATCTGAGTAGTAGATACCATCAAACAAACTATAACTGATTTAATGAGCCATTCGCAGTTGTTTAACCAAAGAATTAGACCCTTTGACTAAAGAATATTTTTAAGATGAATACGGGTTACTGATAATCAAGGTAATGGAGAAAAATGAATAATAGACGACGCCGGCGTCGCATGGGCATGACCGACCCAAAGGGCACGGCCAAGTCCAAGACGAGCACGGCCGTCATTCGTAAGGAGCATTCTTTGGGCAGATAGGAGCCAATGAAGACCCCATGCCCATTGCGTTTACCGAATCCGAGAGTCCNGGAAGCTTTGTCTAGATTCATTCTGACCGTTCCTCTCTCCCATTTTGATCAAGTTGAGTTTCCCGTGGCTGATAAGTTCGTGGGTTTACTGAACCGTGCCTCTTTGTACTGTACCTCTTCAAAGAATCACATCCAACTGTCGTGTTTTTCTTTGTCCACGTGACTGGCTGAGTTGTCAAAAGCTGTCTTACGTGTGAAACTCTTTTTTAATACAGATAGTCCCACCACTTACCATATATTTAACGATTAATATTTGGTAAGTGGATATTCATATATGGCAGGAATATTTTACCGCCGCTTTTCCTTGAATCATTGTATCCTTCTCTGCACCATAGGCGTCGTTTGTCACTTCCATTTAATGCTCATACAACATGTCCTTTTCGGATTGGTTCTGAATTTACTCGACACCTTTTAAGGTTTTTTGCAGCTGTGCCAGTCTCGAAGCGACATCTTCAATTATGAATTTTCATAATTATTTTCCTTTTTCTTCTTGTTTGATGATTGTCTTCAAGTATAAATACATATTTTCTTTTCTTTGCTTCCACGAAATACTTTTCTAACTTTGTCTTTTGTAAAGAACTTTCTTCTTCGCCTTTGTAAACATGTCTTCTTCAAACCAACCTCAAAGAGTAATAGATCTTGAAAGGTTAACGCCATCTTCTGCTCCGACTAGGAGTCAGAAGGGTGGTAGGCTTAGAAGTCTAGGATCCACTCCTTCGAGGGGCTCCTATTCTTCTTAGATAGTTCCTCCTCCTTCAACTAGATCTCCAGTTTCTCCGATATTTAGGGTTTCTCGGTCTTTGTCTAGAGGTAGAGGCGAACGCCTTCGTGAGCCTGGAGTCGATGAAATTATCCCTGCTGAGTTTGTTTTTGCTAGGGATAGTCAAGTTCTTGTAGATCAATCTTCTTCTCTTGATAGTGTCGAAATATATCCAACCCTTATAACTGAGGGTCAGATTTCCCTTGTTCGTAGGGAATGCTTTTGGAGGTCTGATTTTCCTGTCTATATTCCAAATAGTAACCAAAGAATAACGTCTTACAAGACGGGATATTCTTTTGTTTATACGTATCCTTTAAATTTAGGGTTTAGCCTCCCATTGACCCAGTTATAATTGAATTTTGTCGTTTTTTCAATATCTGCTTAGGAAAAGTTGGTCCGCTTGTGTGGCGAGTTGTCGCATGTATTAGGAGTTTGGCTTCTTTAGCCTCGTTTCCTTTTACCTTCAACCATCTTATTCACCTCTACTCTCCGACCTTATTTCGTGAAGGGGTTTTTACTCTGACTGCTAGAAGCAAAAGAGTGCTGGTAACCCCTAGGAGATGATAAGGATAGGGGTTAGTACCTCCGGTATGTTGCTGTACCCACTGTTGGTTTAGTGGGTGAAGAAAATCTTCTCTTCCTTGAGAAGTGGAATCGCGCACGTGAGTATGCTTTAGCTCACATTTACTTTTTCTTGTTTTGACTTGAGATGTTTTATTAACACCGTGTCTATTTTTTCTTCTCTCAACAATCATGGATACTGATGAGAATGTCTCTGGTATTCATGATTGGGTAGAAAAATTGTTGTCTGCTGCTCCTTCAGAAGAAAGATCTTGGAAGTACCTCGCTGGGAGGTATGGTTGGCAAGTAAAGACCCACGGTAAGTAAAGCTCTTGTTCTTGCTTCTTTCCTTACTCGAGTCTCCTTTTTTTTGTCGTTTAACTTTTTTCCCTTTTTAACAGGGTTCTCTGCTCGTGGGGTGTCTGCTTCATCTATACCAAATATGTCCTTGGCTCAAGACCAGGAAATTATTGTTGGTTCATCTTCCTCGAAGAGGAAGATTAGCGAGTCTCGTTCCGTAGAAGAAGAGAGTGCTTTAGTGCACAGGCCACGGAGAAGGCGAATGTTTTTAGATGATTAGATTACAACCTTAACCTTGCCTTCAGTGTCTGTGATTGATCCCCTGTCCTTGATGATGTTTCACATTCCCCTATTCATGAGGGTGTTGATCTTGCTCCTGACGACGTCCCTTTGGCTGCTGTCTTTCCTGCTTCTTTGAGAGAAGCTGTTTCATCTGTTCCTTTGGCTATTTCAACTTTTATTGTTGCTTTGCCTGTAACTTCTTCAACGCTTCAACTCTATGTGCATGCTTCTTTGCCCGTGGATTCTCCAACTCCTCAACCTTTCGTGCCTATTGTTGTTCCATCTCTGCCTGCTTCCATGCCTTCCGTTAGGGAAGTAGGGTCTTCGAGTTGAGATATGCGGCATGTGGTAATAGAGGTTCCAGCTGAGGGGAATCTTTTCAAGAAAACGGGTGAGCCCAAAGTGTGGCTCAAGCCTTTTATAGGTCCCTCTGATAAAGCAAAGCTAGCTAGCCACTGTGCTTTTACATGGGCCAATGAGGCCGTGCATACTTCTTTGAAGGTATGATGAAAGTTGTCCTCTTTCACTTTCGTATATAAGATTTACCATATCTGACTGGTTTATTTCTTGTAAATAAACCTTATAGGCATGGAGCTTATGAAGAGGATTTCAAACACGGACCAAGAGACAAAAGAGTTGCAGGCCGATGTTGATAATTGGAGAGCACAGTATGATAGCCTAAGGATTGACATGGATGCTTTAGAAGAGGAAAGGAGTACCTTGAAGCGGCAGATGAGACTCATGGCAGTAGAACTGGCAGTGGAGAGGGCATCTTGCAGTCAGGCTGATAAAGATAAGAGTGTTTTGGAGTCTTCATTCGCGGAGCAGTTGTCCCGTGCCTCAGAGGAGATTAGAGACTTGAAGAACTTGTTGGGGCAGAAGGAGGAATACGCAGGCGAGCTCGTGCAATCAGTTACTCATACTCAAGAAGACCTTCGTAGGGATTTATACAAAGCTCAAACTTTTATAGGAGTCGATTATTCCATTAAGGGCCGCCCATGAATCTGCGGAAACGGAGAAAGATGGATTGAGAGCTGAGCTTCAAGTATGGGCAAAGGATTATGATGATTTGGAAGAGGTGGCCGGCTGCTGTCGATGTGAGCTGGGCGTATATGAATTCTCGCCTTGACACATTTATGGAAACGAGTCAAGAAGGTTTTGATCTTAGTGTTGAAATAGCTAAAACTAAGGAAGTCATGGAGAAGGCTCAACAAGGTCATAACCTCTCTTCAACTGATGGTGAGATTCCATTCGCTCATGCCTCTTCATCCCCAGTTTCTCCCGCTCCTTCTGTCACTGAAGTCAACCCCTCTCTTGAAAAGATTTAGTTGGTTTATCCCTTTTTTTCTTTTTCTTTGTATCAATTGGTGGTTACCCCCAATCCCATCGGGGGTAAATTTGGATTTCCTTAAAGTCACCAAATGACAACTTAGGGGCACTATAATGTATATAAATTTTTTATATGGCTAAGTATAAGTTAATACTTAGTTTTAGTCGCTTTAATATATAAATGTTAGTTCAACTTTTGTTGAGTTTCTGTTTTACTCTTTAAGTCTTTTTATGCTTCATTTTTTGAGGTTTTAGTTTTACCTTTGAGTTTTGCATGGGGAATGCTTTAGACTACTCGTACCTTTTTTGTAATAGGCACGTTATCATATCAAATGTGTGCCTTTTTGTAGTAGGCNGACTGTTTTTGTTTAACATATTTGATATACTCTTGTATTTTGTAACTATTTTTCATAGGTAAACAGTCTTTCGATATTAATACAAGGAAACACCTATTTTTTTTATTAGTAACAGTTTTTGTAAAAATTGGGATTTTTACCCGCAACTATTTTGGAAATAGTTTTCTAATAAGTGCGAGGGAAATGTTTTCTTATTCCTAAATGTTTTTATTTGATAACAACTATTTGAACAAATACAAGGATTTAGATCTTTTCATCCATAACTGTTTTATTTGAGAACATTTTTTTTGAATGAGTACATTGATTATGATCTTTTACCCCTAACTGTTTTTGTTACAATAGCTTTGAATAAGTATAAAGATGTACATTTCTTTCTCGTGACTAGTATTTTGCCTTTCAACATGAATATGTTCGAAGGTTTTTGCCTTTTGCATTAGGCTTTGTATTGTGATGGCTTTTTTGATTTCTTTCGATTCTGCTCGTGTCACTTGTCTCGTTGGGTAGATGGGTCTTCAGGCTCGAGCTTTTGACTTTCTGATAGTCTTCTTTGCTTCGTCTTAGCCTTCCATACTATATAATCCCCCAACTGTTTGAGCTTTGAAGAATGAAATCTCGAGCACTTGATTATTCCTTCCTTGTGGTCCTTTTCCTGAAAAGGAAAAACATTTCGGACTCGAAGGTATATAGTTTTTTAGATGATGACTACTTAACCCTTTTAAAATGTCCATCAGAAAGTGTAACCCTAGACCGGGAATTGTGTTATTTTCTTGCGTCTTTGCAGGTCTAATATCATCATCTGGTGATGGGTTAGCTTTGTGCCTATCATCTAAAAAGTTAGTAAATTTTTTAAATGTTCAAAATAAATCGAACGTGTGATACCTGACGGGTGGTATTCTTTTCTTTTAGAATTAATACTTCTTTAGATGGATGGCGTTCCGGCTTGTTGGTAGAACTCTGCCGTCCATAGCTTCCAACTCATATGCGCCTTTCCCAACTTCGAATTTTGTAAGGTCCTTCCCAGTTTGGATTTAGCTTTCTTGCACCTGCTTCTTTCTTTGATTGAAAGACTTTTTTTGAGGACGAAGTCCCTAATCTTAAAGTATCTGAGATGAGCTTTACGGTTGTAATAATGCTCTATGATTTGTTTTTGAGCTTCCATCCGTATCGATGCTGCTTCTCACTGTGGTTTAGCAGGTCCAGGTTGGTCCTTAATTCATCGTCGTTTTCACCTTCCATGGCTGTTGAGAACCTTATGCTTAGTTCGCCAATCTTCACAGGTATTAAGGCTTCTGAGCCATAAACAAGTGCGATCGGAGTTTCTCCCGTGGCTGTCTTTGAAGTTGTTTTGTATGCCCATAGTAACGCTGGTAACTCATCAGGCCAGTTTCCTTTGGCTTTATCCAGCCGCTTCTTTAGATTGTTGATGATGACCTTATTCATTTACTCATCTTGACCATTAGCCACAGAGTGGAACGTCGTTGAAGTGATCCGCTTGATTTGCCAACTTTCGAAGAATTCTGTGATTCGCGAGCCTATGAATTGCGGGCCATTATCATTCACAATTTCCTTTGGTATTCCAAAGCGGCATATTATGTTTCGCCATAAGAAGTTTTTAACTTCCTTTTCTCGCACTTGTTTGAACTCTTCTGCCTCTACCCATTTTGTAAAATAATCGGTTAGCATGAGTAAAAACCATACCTGTCCTTTAGCTGTGGGAAGAGGCCCACTATGTCCATACCCCATTTCATGAAAGGCCATGGGGATATTATTGGATGTAATAATTCCGTTGGTCGATGCATGTTATTGGCAAACGTTTGGCATCTGTCACATTTGGATACAAAATTCTAAGCTTCTTCTTCTATCTTAGGCCAATAATATCCAGCTCTGATTAGTGTTTTCATTAAGTATATCACCCCTGAGTGATTTCCACAGTGTCCTTCGTGGACTTCTTTCATCACAAATTTTGTTCGGTTAGGTCTGAGGCATTTAGCTAGGTGTCCTCCGAACATCTTGCGATAAAGTGAGTTGCGAATAAGGCAGTACCGTGCAACTTTGCGGTGAAGTACTTGAGCTTCTTTCCTGTCTTCAGGTACGGTGCCATTCTGCAAAAAATTAAGAATTTCGTTTCTCCACTCCCAGGTTAGGTTGTTGAAAGTTACCTCATTTCTGTCCTGGTCTATCATTGAATGAAATAGTTGAAAGACAATTGTATTGTCTTTGTTCGTTACTTCCGTGACTACTGCGAGGTTAGCTAGTGCATCTGCTTCTGCATTTTCTTCTCAAGGTATTTGCATTACCTTCCATGTTTTGAATTGTCTCACGAGCTCTCGTGCTTTTTCCAGATACTGTTGCATTCTAGTCTCTCGGGCGATGTAAGTCCCCTGTATCTGATTTACTACCAGTTGGGAGTCGTTGTTGATCACAAGTTGCTAGATTGAGAGCTCCTGTGCGAGTTCAAGCCCTGCAATAACAGCTTCGTACTCTGCTTCATTGTTAGTGATAGGATAACACTTTATAGCTTGCCGTGTCTTTTCACCCGTGGGTGATATCAAGACTATGCCTAAGCCGGCGCCTTTTATATTTGAAGAACCATCGGTGAACAAGGTCCATAGGCTTGGATTAACACCGTTAAAGAGTTGTAACTCTTTTTCTACTTCAGATACAATGTTATTACTAAAGTCATCAACAAAATCAGCTAGTATTTGAGACTTAATTGCAGTCCTAGGCTGATAGATTATTTCATGCTCACTTAATTCTATCGCCCACTTGGCTAATCTTCCTGACAATTACTGTTTATGCAGAATATTTTTTAAAGGATATGAGTTCACAACAGTGATTGGGTGGCATTGAAAATAGGGTCGTAATTTTCTAGATGCCATTATTAAAGCTAAGGCTAACTTTTCCAGATGTGGATATCTAGTCTCAGCATCTAGCAAGGTTTTACTTACATAATAGACATGTGATTGTTTACCTTTTTCTTCTCTTACCAATACTACACTTACAACAATTTCTAAGACAACCAGGTAGATGTACAATCTTTCCCCTTCTTTTGGCTTTGAAAGCAGTGGTGGTTTCGATAGATAAATCTTCAGGTTCTTGAGGGCTTGATGACATTCTTCAGTCCATTCGAATTGATTCAGCTTTTTGAGAACTGAGAAGAATTTAAAACTTTTTTCGGAAGATTTAGAAATAAACCTACCCAAAGATGCTATTCTCCCTGTCAGTCTTTGAACTTCCTTTTTATTTGTTAAAATATTAGGTATTTCTTCTATAGCTTTAATTTGAGCGGGATTTACCTCTATTCCTCTGTTTGACATAAGGAAACCCAAAAATTTACCTGGTTGCACTCCAAAAGCGCATTTCTCTGGATTTAACTTCATATTATACCTGCGTAGAATATCAAAAGTAGTAGACAGATGCTGGAAATGGTCTTGTGCTTGTGTTGAGTTTACCAACATATCATCAATATAGACTTCCATCGTCTTTCCAAGATGTTATTGGAACATTTTAGTCACTAACCTTTGATAGGTGGCTCCAGCGTTTTTAAGCCAAAAGGCATAACTTTATAACAGTAAGTCCCCCCTTTTTGTAATGAAGGAAGTTTTTTCCTCATCCGAGGGATTGATTTTATTTGATTATAACCAGAATATGCATCTAAAAAGCTCAATAATTCATGACCTACTGTGGCATCAATCATTTGATCTATATGTGGCAATGAGAATGAATCTTTTGAGCATGCTTTATTCAAGTCAGTATAATCTACGCATACTCTCCACTTGCCATTCTTTTTAGGTACTACCATGGTGTTTGCTAGCCAGTTAGGGTACGTTACCTCTCGTATCAAACCAATCNCATTCAGATAATGGAACAACTTGAGCTCCTCCGTAGTTGTTTTGATGTGCTCATCTTCCTCCGGTTCATGAATGTCGTCCGGTCTGGAATCTTTTTCTGTGCGGTATAGTATACTTTCCATAGTAACTTAATTTTCCTTCTCGTAAGTATTTTTTTCGTACCTGTTTTAGCAATAATACCTTCCGTACCTATTTGGGTAGTAATTCCTTCCATGCTTGTTTGGGTTGTTTACCTGCTTGGGAGATTCCCTTATCTCGTAATTCTTCCACCTCTATTTTCTTGTTGTAGTGTACCATAAAGTTTATATTTCTTGCAGTATGCTGATCTCCTTTGATTTGTTGAATTGCCCGTTCAGAGGAAAATTTAATTACTTGATGCATATGGAGGGTATCGCTTTCATGTCGTTGATCTATGGCCTTCTAATGATCACGTTATAAGCCATGTCAATATCGATGACTTGGAACCTGTCACTTTTGATCACCCCCTCGACATAAGTGCTAAGCTCAATTTCTGCTTTTGTTATAACCGTAGAGTTATCAAACCCTGATATGGCTCGTGCTTTTGGGATTACTTGATTCCCCAGTAGCATTTCTTCCACGACTCTTAGCAAAATGATATTGACTGAACTGTCTGGATCAATCAACACTCTTTTTACGTTAGTGTCATGAATAAGTAAAGATATTACCAGAGCATAGTTGTGCGGAAGCATTAATCCACTGATATTTGCATCATTGAATGTTATATTGTCTTCTCCACGAGCTCGTTTCCCATGTGTAATTGTGAACTTTGTGGTTGTTTTGCAAATCACTCCGTTTACTTCTTCACCCCCGTGTATTACGTTAACAGTTCATTTTGGAGAAGGAGGCTTTGGGGGCTCCTACCTGTTCCTCATATATGCCTGTTTACCTTTATCACTAAACAATTCTGTTAAATAGCCCTATTTTAACAAATTTTCTACTTCACCTTGTAAAAATCTGCAATCCACAGTTTTGTTCCCATGATCGTTGTGAAATTCACATCAATGATCTGGGTTTCTTCTACTTGGATTTGACCTCATCTCTTTGGGCCACTTAACTTTGTCTACCATGTTCCTCAATATTGAGACAAGTTCAGTAGTACTTACATTAAAGGTATGATCCCCAATTTAAGTACTACATCTAGGTCTTTCATCTCGATCTTTTCTGGATCTAGAAGAGGATGAGACTATGAGACTACGTCTCTTCCTTGTGGTCTATAGTCCGACCTAGTATTTTTGAACATGGGGCGGATATCGCGTCCCGAGGTTTCTAAGTAAGGATCGTACCTGTTTTTACCTGATCTTCTATCTGATTCAGGACGTCTGGATCTGGAATGATCTTCATCTCTCGAACGAGCAATGATATCTTCTTCTATTCTGAGTTTAGTACTGTACCTGCTATATACATAGTTCCATGTTGTAGCGGGGAATTCTCTTAGACTCTCTTTAAGTCATCTCGTGGCTTCTGAGCTTTTATCGTTCAGGTTGCTTGCAAATTCTATGGCTGCCCAATTATCAGGCACCCTGGGTAACTGCATTCTTTCTCATTGAAACCTATCTATAAACTCACGGAGTAGTTCCGTGTCTCCTTGTTTTATTTTTAATATGTCTTCCATTCTCTTCTCAACTTTTTGTGCACCAGAGTGTGTTTTTATAAACGAATCTGCAAGTTCAGCAAAAGAGTCAATAGAATTTTCAGGNGCAGTAGTGAAAGTAGTCACATGGTCGCGTGGATCAGTTGTTCCATCATATTTGGGAACGTCAGGCATTTTAAACTTCTTGGGTATAGGCAAGGGTGCCGCACTTGACTTCCAAGGTTGTTGAGAATATCTATCAACATCAATGACTTTGATGATATGTGGTTCTCCAGGAATTTGTTCGATGCGATCGTTCTGCTCCTTCATCTGTTTCTGCATGGTTAGCAGTAAATTTTGTAATTTCGAATTATTAGATATACCTGGTCTCGTTTCAAGAGATTCATTAGGAGTATCTCCTCTTCCTGAGTTTGCCAAACCAGATTGAGGATTTTCCATGGTGATGGTGTTGTTGGGGGGTGGCATCGGTGGTGTTTGTAACGCTGCTGGTAATCCTCTTACAAATTCTTGCGAAGTTTGGCTCACATACTCTGCAATCATTTGCTTTACACGATCTTGTTCCACAGTTTGATCATTATCACCATTGTTGTTATTGGATGTTTCTGGGCATTGTTCCCTCGAACCACGAGGGGTTCCTGAAGGCGATGAAACTGGGGTTCCACTCCTTTGCTGGTTGTTGTCGTTGGGGTTTGACATAATTAAGAGGATATCACTTGAAAAGTAAACAAAGATTATCAGATTCCCGGTAACGGAACCAATTTGTTTAACCAAAGAATTAGACCCTTTGACTAAAGCTTATTTTTAAGATGAATACGGGTTACTGATAATCAAGGTAATGGAGAAAAATGAATAATAGACAATATTGCAGAAATATAGAAAATCGAAGTTGATTGTATTCGAGAATCAGATGCCTTTACAAGCTGTATTCCCCTCCCTTATACAAGAGATTCTTATAACGTACGACTCTTGCTATGGTTACTCATTAATGACTAATTATGACATTAATGAGGCGTTACAAAATATAACGGTAATTGGGGTTCGGTTACATAATGTTCGAATAATCAATTGTGGGTCCTTGAATCTGCCCCTAGCTTTGTCTAGATTCATTCTGGCTGTGCCTCTCTCCCGTTTTGATCAAGTTGAGTTTCCCATGGCTGATAAGTTTGTGGGTTTACTGAACCGTGCCTCTTTGTACCGTACCTCTTCAAAGAACCACGTCCTGCTGTCGCGTTTTCCTGAGCTTAGCCCCATGCGCATGGCACCTTCCGGCGTTACTTGCACGGTGCTCCTCGTTCCTTTTCCAAAAGCCATCAACTGCCACGAACTATGTCGTTTACAGATGTTGCCCACAACAATCGATGGCATTCGTCATGTATTGATCTTATCCCCATGCGTATGGAACCTTGGGTGCTATTTGCACGACGCTCCACCGTTCCGTTGCCAAAAGTCATCAGCTACCATGAGCGATGCCAGACACAACCCACAAAAACCACATAATATTCGACATGTACTGAGCTTAGCCCCATGCGCATGGCACCTTGCGGTGCTACTTGCACAATGCTCCGCCGTTCCGTTGCCAAAATCCAGCTGCTGCCACGAGCGATGTCGCCTCCCGATGTTGCCCACAACAACCAATGGAATTCATCATGTACTGAGCTTAGCCCCATGCGCATGGCACATTGCGACGCTACTTGCACGATGCTCTGCCGTTCTATTGCAAAAAGCCATCAGCTGCCACGAGCGAAGTCGCCTCCCACTGTTGCCTACAACAACAGATGGAATTTGGCACGTACTGAGCTTAGACCCATGCGCATGGCACCTTGTGGTGCTACTTTCACGACTCTCCACCATCCCGTTGCCAAAATCCATCAGCTGCCATGAGCGATGTCGCCTCCCGATGTTGCCCACAACAACCGATGACATTCGACATGTACTGAGCTTAGCCCCATGCGCATGGCACTCTGCGGTGCTACTTGCACGATGCTCCGCTATTTTGTTGCCAAAAGTCATCAGCTTCCACGAGTGATGCCAAACACAACCCATAACAATCGCACAACACTCGACATGTACTGAGCTTAGCCCCATGTGCATGGCCCTTGCAGCGCTACTTGCACGACGCTCTGCTGTTACTTTGTCGCCACGGCAGAGAAACCTCGTGCAAACAATAGCAACCGCACGACAAAAACCTCTTGCCACAATAACAATTCTCACGACAGAAACCTCGTGCCACTATAACATCCCGCACGACAGAAACCTCGTGCCACAATAACAACCTGCACGACAGAAACCTCGTGCCACAATAACAACCCGCACGACAGAAACCTCTTGCCAAAAACAAACAATCACCTCAAAAATAATCACGAAAACCAAAACATAACAATTCAGACAACGATATTTCAAGCGAAGAATCCCACAGTTAAGTACTGAATACGAAATCAAGGAAGGAGGTAATTAAACTAAGCATGGTGTACAAATTGAAAATAAGAGACAAAACATGTAGATATGTGAAATTAGGCTAAACATGACACATGCTAGAGTAACTCAATTAAGGAAATAAAAGGAAACTACTTAGAAAAAACCCAATTTTAAACATTTAGCCCGAGTACGTACTTGTCACCTCGCGTAAACGGCCTTCACATACGCAAATTATCATAATAGTTCCAAATCCTAAGGGGAATTTCTCCTACACAGTGTTAGACAAGTCACTTACCTCAAACCACGCTTAATCAATCAATAATAAGGACTATCCCTTGACTTTCTGACGCCGAACGACTCAAATCTAGCCAAAAATAATTAATACTATAAATATATCTATAGGAACTAATCTAAATAATGAAATTATGGTTTTAGTAAGAAATTGGAAAATCGCCCCCAAAAAGTCATCCGAGGCCTGCGTCTCGGAAACCGACCAAAATTATAAAATGTGAACACTCATTCGATATCGAATCCAACCATACAAGAATTATTCAAATCCGATCCCATTTCTCCTTTCAATACTCAAGAATTCAGTCTAAGAACTTTTACACCTTTCCTTAATTTTTCGACCCGAATCCTTAGATAAATGAAGAATCTTGAAGATAGATTAGTGGAATATAATAAAAAACGAGTGAAGAATTCTTACCCAAATCTTTTCTCTAAAAATCGCTCAAACTCTCGCCTCAATCCGAGCTCTATATCTCAAAATCTGAAGAAAATGGCAAACCCTCGATTATAACCTCTCTGCCCAGCACTTTCCGCATGTGTGGACAAACAATCACTTCTGTGATGCTGCATCTGCGGAAAAACCACCACAGATGCAGAAAACACTTAAGTCCAGGGCTTCTGGTTTTTGGGGTAAGGGCCCGCATCTGCGTGACCGCTTCTGTGGGAATGGGATCGCACCTGCGACCACTTCGCTTCTGCGCCCTTGCCTATACAGAAGCGAAGGCACTTATGGGAAAAATTCCCACTTCTGCGACCACTGCCGGGCATGACCAAAACTGCTTCTACGACCTCGCTTTTACGAGCCCGCACCTGCGGCTAATCCCTCTGCAAGTGCGAAAACACCATAATAGCCCAGTTTAAGCAGATTTCAAAAGTCTAAAAATGATCCGATAACAATCCGAATCACAACCGAGGCCTCGGGACCTTAGCCAAATATACCAACAAGTCCTAAATCATCATACAAACTTAGCCGAACCTTCAAATCACATCAAACAACCCTAAAACCATAAACTGCAGATCGATTCAAGCCTAATGAAATTTAGAACTTCTAACTTCTACATTCGATGCCGAAACCTATCAAATCACGTCCGATTGACCCAAAATTTTGCACACAAGTCATACTTGACATTACAGAACTATTCTAACTCCCGAAATCAGAATCGGACTCTGATATAAAAAAGTCTACTCCCGGTCAAACATCCCAAAATTCCAACCTTCGCCATTTGAAGCCTAATTCAATTATGGACCTCCAATTCACAATCCGGACACACTCCTAAGTCCAAAATCACCCAACGAAGTTAACAGACCCATCAAAACTCTATTATGGAGTCGTTTGTACGTAAGTCAACATCTGGTCAACCTTTTCAACTTAAGCTTCCAATTTAGGGACTATGAGTCTCGTTTCACTCCGAAACCAAAAACCAAACCTCCTGGCAAGTCACGTAACAACTGAATAGCACATAGAAGGAAATATAGGGGGTCAGAGCTAATATACTCAAAACGATTGGCCGGTGGTTACAAGCCATAATATTCATTTAAATTGGAAATAAAAGTAGGTCTAATATAATGTCAGCACAAAAAATCAGTAACAAGACAACATAACAGAAAACTAACGGGGTCGAAGACTTTTATTTATTAATCAATGTCCTTCAAGCTGCTTTAGTCATTTTCCTTACCCCCCTCAACTATTTCCCTTACTAAAAAACATATGTATTAAGATTTGATAAAATTCCAATTCATATTTGATATTTGCTTTCCACGCCATGGTCGTACCTCTTCAAGTATGGCATCCGACTTTTTTAGTATGCCAAGGGCAGATGGCCTTGCGCTTCCTGGCCTTTGGACATAATCTAAATTGTTGTCTTGTCTTCTATTTGGTTGTTGTATCCAATATTCTTCAAGTTTTGGATGATCATATTTTCACCAGCTGCAAATTTCCTTTTTATTGTGAGCACAAAATCATCCTTGTAAGATGCAATTTCTTAGAAGTAATGGTGTCACGACCCAAAACCAACCCGGTCGTGATGGCGCCTATCATGGAACTAGGAAAGCCGACACATTCCCAAACAATTCGATATTTCATTAAAAATTTAGATATTAGCCTTTTTCAAACTGAAATATGAGTAAAAGAGATAAACTCAAACCAATTTACGAAAAATAAAATCCTGACATCGGGTGTCACTAAGTCATGAACCAATACTACAACTGTTCTGAAATATATCAAGACAACATTTTTTGGGAATAATCCAAAATACACTAAAAGGGATATAGGAAAGATAAAGGCGAGATTGAGATCGCCAAGCAGCTACATCGCTATCTCCGTTGATAATCCATGACCAGAATAGTCAACAACTGTTACAATGGCCTAGGATACCTGGATTTGCACACAAGGTTCAGAGGTAACGTAAGTACACCAACTCAGTAAGTAACAGGTCCAAACTATGGACTGATAGGTAGTGAAAAACGCCACCTCAACAATTATAATAGAGTCAATGTACAAAAACGTTGGCATGCTTTTAGTTAAATAGACAACTCAAAGTGATAGGGTAAATTCAGATCTGAACAGTTTAAGATATACAACTCAAATTCTTCTACATGCCAATGCATCAACTGTATGAAATACACAATGTACTCCCACGCTCAAATGCTCGTCCACTCAATACTGTATATGGTTCGCACGTCCCAAGGAAGATCCACCCCGAAATATATACATCTCTGACATCAGTCACTTAGTACTTAGGAAGGCCAATACTATGGAGAAGATCCATCTCCAGATAATGATAATAACCTCACAACTACTCGATACTATATATGGCTCACACGGCCCAGTGAAGATCCATCCCGGGATATATACATATCAGTGACATAAGTCACTCAGTACCGAGGAAGGCCATTCCAGCCCTATGGAGAAGATCCATCTCCAGATATAAATGCTTCGGACAAGATACATCCCTCAATAATATCAACTTCTCTCACTAGGAGTGTGTTATAGACTCCGGAGGGGCTCCTACAACCCAAGCGCTATCATAATCATCAACATAACCGCTACGGCGTGCAGCCCAATCCCATATCTATCACTCATAATTAGGTTCTCGGCTTCACTTAGTCATCACTCTCCAGTCTCACACACGGGGGCTCACAATGCCATGAAAACAAGCCTAGAACAATGATATGATGTGCCAATAAATAACAACAAAGACAGAGACATGATATGATATGGATGAATAATATTGAGTACAGAATATCAATGAAACTAATGAGATGACAGAAAGAAACAACCACTCGAATCTCAACAATATCGTCATGAAGCCCTGACATGATATCTAGCATGATTTACAACTCATTTTACTTAATCGCATGATAGAAACACGGATATCAGCAAGAAAGAGTCACTAAGCGGTGCCATGGAGTGAACCAAGCCATAATTCTCATGGTGCACGCTCGCACGCCCGTCACTTGGCAAGTGCGTCACCTCAATTCTAGTCATATAACACATAGTTCGGGGTTTCGAACCCTCAAAACCAAGTTTGGAAGCGTCACTTACCTTAATCAAGCCAAATTCCTACTCTGCAATGCCTTTGCCGCTCGACTCGACCACCAAATGCTCCAAATCTATCCAAATTCAGTATATTATCATCAATATATGCTAAAGGAATGAATCCCACATGAAAATTATCAATTAAACCAAAACTCCCGAATTCGGTCCAACTCGGCCCCATGGCCCACGTCTCGAAATCCGATAAAATTTACAAAACTAGGAAACTCATTCACTAACGAGTCCAACCATATCAAATTTATCAAAATTCAACTCCCAAAATCCATTTTATGAAGTTTCTACAATTTTTCCCCAAATTTCCACCTCAAAGTACTAATCATATTTGCTTAAAAAAAAAAAAAAACCCTACACCCACCGTGTGTAGAGAGAGAGGCTCTGGCGATTTGAGAGGCGATTAGGGCGACTAGAGAGAGAAAGATCATCCATGGCCACTCCGGCCACTGCTCAGCCTTCAATGGAGGTTGGGCAGTCGTCTCCTACACCCACACCAATCCCCCAACCACCTTCTAACCCTACAAACATCCAAAACTACGCGAAAATCCTTCAACCCCAAGCATTAAATGCTCCCATGCACGTAAACCCCTTAAACCTAAAACTAGTCGAGTTTTTACATGGAGAACCAATGGTGAGATGGAAGAAATCAGAAGTTAAGCAATCCATTGTACAACAAGGATTGCATCTAGCAGTTCTGGGCAAGTTTTCATACGGCAAACCAGTGATCCAGGAATTGAGAAAGGTTATTCCAATCCAGTGTGAACTTAAAGGATCATGTTCGATAGGTTTGATAGAAGATAATCATGTATTGATTAGGTTATCGTTGATGGAGGACTATATTCACCTTCTATCAAAACCAGCATTCTATTTGAATGTCCAAGGAGTGTCTTGGCAGATGAGATGCACAAAGTGGAGTCCATGGTGGTCACCTGAGATGGAAACACCAATTGCAATTGCTTGGATTTCGTTTCAAGACCTACCTCCTAATTTCTTTGGTAAGGAGTTTGTTTTTTCTTTGGCTAATGCAGTAGGGAGACCATTACATGTAGATTTGGCTACTCAAAATGGCACAAGACCTAGTTGTGCTAAGGTAAAAGTCGAAGTCAATCTACTAGCTACATTGCCACAAAGAATAAAAATTATTGAGGAGGCAGATGATTCTGGTCTTGAGGAATCTAAATGGATCAAAATAAAATACGATTACATGCCTAAGTATTGCAAGACATGTAAGAAGCAAGGCCATAATGAGATAGACTGTTGGGTAATACATCCAGAGTTACACAAGAAGTTAAAGGGAGAAGGAGACATTCATGATGTGGTAAAGGCAATGGTGATAAGGAGTGATACATTAGGTACTGCTGCTAACACTACTAAGGTGTTATCAAGTGGAAAGGTGTTTGGTAACCAGGCCAAGCAGGGATGGATGCAAGCAAGGAAGAATAAGTATCAAAGAGATAATAGGGGATACATAATTGAAGATGCAACAGGAGTTGAAGTTCAAAAAGGGAAAGGAAAGGAGAAGGTGGAGGAACTTATGACGAAGAACAAATTTAATTTACTGGCAATTGAGGAAGTTGATCATCCAACAATACAAATTTCAGGTAGTAGGGAAGAACAAGGAGAAAAAGATACCAGTGATGAGAAGGAAAATATTTCAGGAAATAAAAAGTCTAATCCTTTGTGTTCAGGGATTAGGATTGAAGTTCCTATTCCAACTGGTGAAAGGAAACAAGCAGACCTAAACCGATTAAAGAAAGAAGCAGTGGATAAAGTATTGGAAAAGGTTAATCTTGAAAATCAGGAGATTCCTTATCCTACAAAGGAACTTCATGATGTTTCTCTTAAGATTGACCCTAAACCAATTGAGTCTAGGAAGGAGCAAGAGGCTAGAAAGGAAGCTACTATTGACTGGGTGCATAGAAGATTTGGGACGAGTAAGGAGGATTTAAGACAAGGTAATGTTACTATCAATCAGTCTTGCCAAGAGAATCCATCAAACACATATGAAGATACTGGAGATCAGGAGGATGACAATGAAGTGAATTCAAAGAA